>VDFB02369064.1:0-16647 GCA_007258455.2 Sequoia sempervirens | reverse complement strand
GCGTTGATAGGTCTCTGTCTCTGCCTGAAAGGCTTGACATCTGGCCTCAGGGGTATAGTATGAGTTATGATTGATGTATCATAAGTTTTCAAGTCTTCATAACTCCAAGCTACAATATTTGGAAAGCTGTGGAGTGCTCCAATTATTCCTTGTCTTTCTTCAGGAGTGCATACTTTGCCAATAAAGATGTTTTTGGCATTATCTTCAGTTCCCATATTGTAGATATCACACTGTCCACTGATGGATTCCTTCTTGGACTCTTATTCCTGATCCTTAATCTTGTCCATATAAAAAATGTGTTCCAACTGTACCATCCCCCTTGGAATAGTATTGGACTTTAGATTCAGCACACCTTCTAGATCCAATTCTGCTTCCCGAGGCTCTGTTTCATCGATGATTTGGGAAGCAAAAACATCTGTATTTGTGATAAAATCCAAAATATGCTTATCATCCTCAAACACCTGGAAGTTAGTCACATTGTCTGGAACTGATGGCACAGGAGTTAATTCTACAGTGAATTTCTTCAAACCTGACAAAGACAAAGGTTGCAGAGTGCTCGCTGCCTGGGCCAAAGAATCAGTCGTTTGATTCTTCTGTCTTGGAATCAATTGAATGTTGAAGGCATCAAACCCTTCAATGAGGTCCCACACTCTATGCCTGTAATTCGTCATTCTCCTATCGTGGCATGCATATTGTCTCCTTACTTGTTTGACTACTAATTCTGAATCACCAAAAACTTGTAGAACCTTGACCTTTTTCTTAAGTGCCATGAGAAGTCCATGTATCAATGCTTCATACTCTGCTACATTATTTGTACAGTGAAATTGGAGTCTATGGGCTGCAAAGAATTTTTTACCTTTTGGACTGATCAGTTCAAACTCTGCCCCAGCTCCATGCTTAGACTTGGATCCATCAAATCTAAGTGTCCAACATTCAGTAGCTGCTATCTTCTTCATCACGTCCTTGGGCTTAATATTACTGGGTGGCCTTTCAGATGACACAAACTTTTTCTCTTGACAGTCTTCCTGAGGACCTTGTATATTTGTTTGAATTGCCATGGTTAGATTCATGGATTTCTATACTTGCTCCACTGCTATTTGGCATAAATAACACTCCAACTCTGAATGAGAAGCATTATGAACTCTACACCAATTAGGTGTAAGAGTAGTTCTTAAAACTCATCCTTCTTCCAAGGCTTAACCCTGGTTACCACACACCGCTGCGTGATGATAATAGGGAAGCACAAATCTTGAAATGAGCATTAACTGCCACTTCCCTTACCCTTTTTCTGAACCGATGACCCTTGGACCCTCAAAAATACTCCATCCAACTCGATGACAGGTGGCAATGGCAAAACCTTGGGCCGACATTTAATAGAGTCAATTTCTTCCTTGGCCGACCTATTTTGGGCGGTTTTGTTATTATTTTGTAAAAATGTTTGGCTGGGCCGACATGTCTTGAGATTTGCTATAAATGGGCATTCTTGCCTCATTGTAAAGGGTTAGCTAGAAGACATTAGAAATAAAAGAGCAAAAGCTAGAGTATTTTGTGATAGGAGTAGTATTCAATTTCTGAAGCAAATACTGTATCAGAATAGTGGAATTGTTGCAGCATTTTGGTGATTAATACAATTGAAGACATTGTGGTTTTCCTGGTGCAATCTCTTGTGTTATTCCATCTTGCATGGTTCCTATTGTTTTATCTTTTAAATTGCTTGAAGATTTAGGGTTAATGTTCAGAATTAGATTAGTTTTAATTTGGTGAATGATGTTTGTGATTTCATATTTGGAATGTTTGTAGCAATCTCTGGTCTATACTCCCAGTAACTATCTGATTGTAGTAGGCTAGTTAAGTCAACCTGGACCGAATATTTATTTGTGCTTAAGTTCGACAGATGCATGTCTATGATTTGAAAATCTCAATACCTTAGAAGATTGAACTGTTCTTGTGATACTGCATTGTGGGTTAAGCAGGAATTGGTTGTTTGAGATTGGTCCATTCCGGATATCTATCATCTTCATTGCTCATTCTAGGAATAGTTTAGATTTTATTATATCCTCGCAATCTTGTCTTTTTCATTTCTTTTATTATTTGGTTAGATTAGATTTAAGATCATCATATTGCGTATTGACAAACAGAAGATACAGCTTGCTTGTAGTAAGGTCCCATTGTGATTACCAAGCATTTCACATTTTATCCGGAAGTTGTTTATGCATTGTTATGACCTAACACCCGAGAGACCTTGGGGTGATTTTCAGTGAATTATTATTGAAATAACCTTTTCAAGAGAGATAGAATATTGCATTCTATCCGAAAGTTGTTAAGCCGTAAGTGTAAAACACCATCAACAAAAGTCGCCAAACCAATGTAAACATAAAACAATTAAGCATGAACTTTCCAAATACCAAAATTATCTTCAATACAATCAAACAACTCAACTCTAGAACCACAAGTCATAAGACTTTATCAAAGAGAAATTTAGACCAACAATATTTCTCTCGGACCTCAGCCAGAAACGCAGAAAACCACAGTTCACAACTAGTGAATACAACTCGCACTGTACAATGAATCAATAGCCAAAAATATAGATATAACAGCTTCTAGCAACCATGATCAACATATCTGAGCCACACAAACATAGGAGAAAATCCTGAAGCAAAACACAAATCAACCACCGAACACTTGCAACATATCTTCATTACCATTTTCTCAATATCCTCGACATATACCGTGTGTTGGGTCATAATAGTGGTTTACATTCCCGAGAGGAACAAATTTTAGCTGAAATCACATATTTTTAGAAAATATAATGATTTAAGCCTTAAAAAGTTCCATTTTAAGGATTCCAACTGAAGAGGGTTTGATCAAATCACCTTAGATCAAACCCCCTTGGATAGAACCTTGCTAGTTTTAAACCATACCTAGAAATGCGTCTCCTTTACACCTATCAAAATGCCGATAAAAAATCACTTTTGATTTAGATTTTGGGGGATCAAATGAATTCATTTAAAATTTATTTGAAATGATTATGGTATTCCTTAGAACAAGCTATCCAATGAATATAATTTTAATATGTTTTGGTTTTGTTATGTATTTGTTATTTAAGTTTTATTAAACATAGGTTTTTCATCTAAAAAATGAATTTTTTGTTCTTCACATGTGGAAAAATAGAAGATTATAAAAAATAAAAAATTAAAAATATGAGTGCAATTCAGATATTGAAGTCCTTGATCCAACAAAAAATTAAATTAAATTCCCTTTGACATATACAAAAAAGTTACACGCTATACTGGCCACACAAGGTTCCGAATTGTAATTGCTTGAATTTGAAACTTGATCAAGGAAAGAATACTTTAAAAACTATCTAACCAAGTGGAAATACTCAGATATCAGAGTCAATAAATCTAAATTTGAAAGAATTAGAATTTTATCCTTCATGGAAAAAAAGTTATGCACTATACCTAGCGCCACTTTTAAAAATGTTGTTTTCTCAAAAATCAATTTTCGGGAGATGGAAAAGAAGTGAAATTTGGATGCCAAAAATTTTGAAAAAATATTTTTAGAATTCTACGTGACAAAATTTGATGAGACTCTAGTTTTGCACCCATCTTCACTCAGCTTAGCTTCATATAGGTGCCCTCGAATGTGAAGATTTAGTTAAAAATAATAATTTCGTGCTTGTCCGGGCTTTGGCCAAAAATTGTAAAACTTCACTATTATGGGATCACCCATACGCCTAATAACTTATATCAATGACACTATTGAAAACAACAATTAGTTGATAACCAATTGACTAGTTGACATCAATGACAACACCTTCATCCTTTCCATTCTTGCAACAATCTCCCCCTTTGTCATTGATGGAAACACATGATGTGAAAAACCATCAAAGACACCATACTAGCTCTAAATACACTACTCAAGATTTTTCTTTTTGTTTCTTCCCTTAGTAGATATTCTTTTATATTCTTCCTCTTCTTCTTCACATGCTTCATCTCCTTTTTCACATGCTTCCTCTTCTTTTTTGCATGCTTCCTCTCCCCCTTTGACATCAATGGCAAAGGAAAAAGATATTTTACATTGATTTCCCTTTTGACATAGAAAACAAAATACTCACAATGACAACACCTGACACTACCTACTCCCCCTGAGAGGTAGCCACCAAAACATCAGTCTAGAAGAAAGATAGATCCATAGATCCACCAGACTAATGCATCTCCATATGCATCTAGTTCAAGAAAGGAGGGGAAATGACCCCTAACTTCTCCCAGAGATACTCAAAAGTATCTTTAGGAAGAGCCTTCATAAATATATTAGCCACTTGATCCTTCGTCAAAACATACTCAAGCTTTACTTCATTCTCCATAACCTTCTCTCTCAAGAAATGATACCTGATAGATATATGCTTCATCCTTGAGTGCATCACAGGATTCTTTGAAATGCTAATTGCACTTGTATTATCACAAAAGATAGAAATAGGATCATCATATACCATTGTAATATCTTTTAATGTCTATTTCATTCATAGAACTCGTATACAACAAGATGCAATAACAATATACTCATCTTCAGCAGTAGACAAAGATATTAAATCTTTCCTTTTACTCAACCATGCCATCAATCTACAACCAAGAAATAATGCACCACCACTTGTACTCTTTCTCTCATCTACGCATCTAGCCCAATCTACATTTGTATAAGCACTTAGAGTAAGTTAGTATCTCTAGGATACCATAATCCATAATTCAGAGTGTCATTCAAATATCTAAATATTCTTTTAACAACAACAACATGTGTTTCCATAAGATCTTCTTGAAATCTATCCACAAGACAAACATCATGCATAATATCCAATCTAGAAGTAGTCAAGTACAATAGTCCACCAATCATAGATCTATACTGCTTTGATCAACCTTAGGTGAATCATCTTCTTTACCCAATTTGCAACCAGTCACCATATGTAGGAGTACATACTAGTTTGGAACCATCCATCCCAAACTTCAACATCTCTTTCACACACTTATACCGTGAAATAAAAATTCCTTTCTCTTTTTGATTGATCTGTAGCCCAAGAAAGAAATTTATCTCTCCAAACATAAACATTTCAAATTCTTTTTGCATCTCTTCTACAAACATCTTGCACATATTTTCATTTCCTCCAAAGATAATGTCATCAACATATACAACTACAATCAATATTTTATCATTTTTAGTCTTAAAATACAGATTATTATCTGTTGTACCTTTATTGAAACCTTGTTGAATCAAATAAATGTCCAACCTTGCATACCAAGCTCTAGGAGCTTGCTTCAGTCCATATAAATATTTCTTCAATCTTCACACCATATCCAGTTGATTTTCCAACTAAAATCCTTCTATTTGTTCCATGTAGACCTCTTCTTCTAGCTCACCATTCAAAAATGTTGACTTAACATCCATCTAATACACTTTGAAATCTTTATGAGTAGCAAATGCTAAGAACATCCTTATAGCTTCCATTCTTGCTACCAGAGCAAAAGTTTCCTAAAAATCTATGCCTTCCACTTGTGAGTAACCTTTACACACAAGCCTTGCTTTGTTTCTAACCACTTCTCCATTCTCATTCAACTTATTTTTGAATACCCACTTCAATCCAATAATGTTTTTATCTATTGGTCGTGGGACCAATTCCCAATTTTGATTCTTCTCAATCTGCATAAGTTCTTCTTTCATGGCTTCCATCCAATGTTCATCTTTACATGCTTCACTTACATTCTTCGATTCAATCTCAAAAAATAAACACAAATTAACTTCAGCAACAACTCTGCTTCTAGTTAATACTCCTTTAGTCTTATCTCCAATAATCTGACTTTCTAAATGATTCTTCTATACATATCTAGGCATCTTAGGTGACACCACCAGAGCATCTTCTCTTTCATTTTGTTCATTCTTCTTCTCTTGCTCATCCTTTTCCTATTCTTTCACAATCTCTTCAATTCTTAACCAATCAGGTTCATTAGATACATATCCATCAATGTCAATTGAATTCTTCACTATCTCATCAACCTTGACATTTGCACTTTCTACAATCTTTCTCAATGTTTTATTGAAACATTTGTATGCTTTGCTTTTAGTAAAATATCCAAGGAAAATTCCTTCATCACTTCTTGCATCAAACTTACCTAAAGTTTCTTCATCTCTTCTAATATAACATTTGCTTCTGAATACCTTGAAATACTTAACAATAGAAATTCTTCCAAATCATAGCTCATAAGGGGGTCTTTGTACTATTTTCTCTTGCTTAAACTCGATTAAATACATAAATAGCAGTATAAAAAGAAAAATCAAGTAAAATGTCTCCTTCCCACCTATGCCACACACTAGAAATCCAATCTCAGTAACAAAAAAAACCCCTAAGCTATGTTATGCAAAAGATCTAGACTAAAAATTTTGACTGAAACCCTAAATTTTAAATTAACAGGCAATTGCATCACAGAAAATAATAGTTGCAACTCACCACCAAAAGCAATTGTGTTGCAATAATAACAACCACTTCGTTTGGAATGTCGACTATGACTCAAAAATTCAATTCTGACTCTCGGTCAACATCAGATGCGGCCTTGGCGATTACAGTGAATGACAGTCGATTACGTCACTCTAACCTAGACCTGTAAAATAACAGAAAATCTAACCAAATCCAAACAACTAACGACTAATATGATATGCAACTAAGGTAAATCTAAGGAAATGAAAGACCAGACAACAAAAATTTGCCAAAAAATCTAAGAAATTAAACAAAGTTGAAATGTGCCCTAATCTAAAGCAGTTGCATCATTTGGAATCACAATTGTGGTACTGTCATAGGAAATTGTGTTGTTTAAGCTGGTGATTGCATCGATCCATACCTATAACCTGCAAAACCAAAAAAATTGTATGAATTTTGCAAATTTGTCCTTTCACATCGGGTTCACCAATGTATAATCAGGGTAAAATTATCAAGGTTAGGCAATAATGCATGTAAATCAAACCCTATTAAACAATGAGGCACGAATAAGCATAAAGACAAAACATAAAATAATATTACGAAAGAGTCTTCATACCACCATTGATTCACCTTCATTGCACTTCTCCATCTTGCTTGATATGAATAACTGCCCTCAGATTTTGAGTATGAAAATAGGCCTAATGACAATGACAAAGAAAAATATTGAAGATTATGATTTACTAGAATTCACTTGGCTTGATAGCTAAGTTAACAAGATGGCAAGATGTCTCTAGATAGCTTGTAGATGCAATAGTGTAGATGCAAAAATGATAAAGACAAGGGTCTTTTATAGAAAAGATAATTTTGAATGAAGGGATGAGATTGAAAGGTTAATCTAACCTAAAGATCAATGGCCAAGAATGAAAGATGTAGTATGAAATAGGGTTAGGGAAAATGATAAGGATTGGCGGTCAAGATTAAATTATAAAATAATTTAAACAAGGTTGGAGGTTACTTGAGACATGGATAGATAAGATTGGCACAGATAAAGAGGTTGTAGGAGAAATTTAAATGAATAATTAAACAATAAAGATATTATTTAATTATAGAAGACATGTGACCTTTTGAATTAAATAATGATTTAATTCAAAATTAGAAGATAAGAACAAGTTAGTAAGCACTTAATTTGTGAAAGAAAAAGATAATGAATAATTAAATAATTAAATAATTAAAATAATTATTTAATCATAGTTGAAAGATGACTAGACAATTAACCAAATGAATAAAACTTATTTAATTGTAGTAGAAAGGGATATTAGTGATGTAATTAAATAAATAAAATTTATTTAATTAATCAAAGAAGAAATAAAGCTAGAAATGAATTAATTAAATAATTAAAATTATTTAATTAATAGAGGACTTGTGACATTAGGAAATAATTAAATAGTTAAAATTATTTAATTAATCGATGACGAAAAGGGGGGATTATGAAGAATTTAGGAGTCGCGGGCTTAGGACAATTTTTAGTGTCTACACATACCATCAATATGACACAACATATATCGTAGGAAAACCCACAAAAAGAAATAATCAACCCTCAATGACATCCACACTCAAGTTATTATTCCTTACAAAATACTTACAAGGTTTCCATGAATAATTTAAAAAAAATCCTTACAATGTATCATCCAGGTGTCCAAACATAACAGGTGTTCCATGTAGCCACACATCCCATGTCATTCTTCACATATGCACTCTACAAGAGAGCTCAATATAAAAGACAACCAATCCTACCACTAAACATGTGCTTGATTTTATAGATTTAAACTCACACAAATACAACTACATATTATTGACAAAACCATGTGTCCCAAAACAATGAGAGCACAAAACTATTGATGCCAACATTTACTTTTTGGTGCTAAGTTTTCCAATATTAAATACTTTTCGAATGTGCAACCCACCCATATAATATATGATCAATGTTACAATATAAATCTACAACTAAATCTAAATACATATTTAATATAGACAAATACATCCCCAAATATACATCACAAATAAATATTTATTTTACATAATTAAAATATTATTTTTTGTGCATGATGTATAACACTCTTTACCTAACATCGGTTCAGGGGAAAAATCAAGAAAAAATGAATGAACATTCTAAGATCCTAGCCTTTCAATAGTGAGCTTTAACATAAAACAATGAAAACAACCTTTGGTGAGGTTCTACATGACATCAACGTAGATTCCATGTGAAATCCAAGCCTTCGTCACCCATTCTTTGAGCAAGCTTTGAAAGGGGGCCTTCCCCACAAAATACCTTATCAAAGTATAATTTTGAAGCTAGTGGCATGTATTATCAAACTCTAGAATTTAAAGAATCACATTTGGAGGTTTTATTAATGAGCATACCTAATGAAACAAATTGACTAAAACATTCCTAGGATGCTTGAGCAGGGAGCCACTGCCATGCACTATCAAACCTTCAATTCCAAAAAAAATGGAGTTACAGAAGGTGGTTGAGACAATTTATAATAGATAGAAAATTCTTGTAAGTGTGACAACATAGAAAACATCACAATAAATAGAAAAAAGTAATGTCAAATGCAACGAAGGAAAGACCAACTCTTAATAATGGGGTAGAATGATGGTGGGAAGGACAACTAGTCAACAGTGGAATGCACGTGGAGTAATTAGTAGATGCGATGCTTTCAATGCTTCAAAGTTAACATATTGATTATTGTGTTTGATTTCTCTTTATTCTTTCATTATGGTGACTTTTGTGGTGGTATTTCTTCATGACTTCTATAGTTGGTGCTCACCATGGGGGTTAAATGGTGGATGGTAGTTGAGGTAAGGGAAAAAAAGGTGGATAAATCTTTGAAGCCAAGGAAGAGGAAAGTGTTTGGTGAGGAAGTAGTAGCGGAATTTATGATGTTTATTGATCAAGAGATCAAAGATCCTCCATTGTGGCATTGAATGGTTTGAATTTGATTGTTAGCTAAAGGCTTGAATGGTTCTCCAAGTGTGAGTATTTGTGCAACAATGGAAAAATTATTGTTGGATCCAAGATATACTAGAGGAAAGCAAAATACCTTCGACGTTGCTCAGTCTCTATTATGTGCGACAATAATTTCCACTATTGTGAGCTATTATCTAGTACATGATGATATTGATGATGTTCTTGAACAAGAGTAGGTTCATTTCAACTACTTTTTGGAGCACCTACACACTATTAGGAAGAGGTAGATCTATCTATAGTTGTCTATTGAAGTGATATCTAAGAAGATACATGTTGACCATCCTGAAGTCATTATTCTATTTTTAGGTTTCTATGAATAGGAGGACAAAGTTAAGGTTATGGGGGTGAAGCTTACATAATTTGCCCTAGCTCCTCCTATTTGTTTAAAATGTATGATATAATGCTAGATAGTTGAGGTAGGCACGGTTATGGTTGAGGTTGTGACCATTTTGAATGATGGTCAGAATGAATTTTATAACTATTTTTGTTTGATATTTCATGAAGTTTCAACTTGAACTAAAAGGTCTTCCCAAATTTTGTTGGTTCCTAACTGCCAATAATATACTCATCAATTATAAAATTAAATATTTTTTCATTTTCCACATTTCATTATCTAAATAAAAATTCGTTTAAAGTAATTGTAATTATACAAGTTTTATTAAAATTAGCCTAAATCGAGAAAAGTTTTTCCTTTACGAAGGTAAAATATGAATGACCGAACAAATTATCACCACGAAATGTTACGATTAATATCATACCTTATGATGGCCTATGCAGGTCTCGAACCTGCGACCTTCGCGTTATTAGCACGACGCTCTAACCAACTGAGCTAATAGGCCAGATTAAAATTATTCCACTGATTTAAGATATTATTCTCTAAATCTACACGAAAACTCAGCGCAAAGTGTCATTTGATTGTAGCTATTCTCATACAAAACTTTATACGGCATACCACTAAGTTTTAAGTTTTAATCTTTTGCTCATACTAATATTACTTTTTGGCATAATTTATCTTTCAAAGCTATTTATTTTAGCTACAAAGTCTAGTAAATGAAACTTTTGAATTATATAAGTATTTTATTAAATAAAATAATACATAAAATTATTCAAATAATTAGTTTTGAAAACTTTATATTATGGAATAGTAAATAATTCTTTCAATAATATTTATAATAATATATATTTGTAATAAAGTAAATAATACATAAAATTATTCAAATAATTAGTTTTGAAAACTTTATATTATGGAATAGTAAATAATTCTTTCAATAATATTTATAATAATATATATTTGTAATAAAGTAAATAATGTAGATGAATTAAATAATTTTTAAATAAAACTAAAATTTAATATTAATAAATAAAAGAGTTTTAATTTTTTTTTTGAAGTGTAAAAAATTAATTTTGGACATAAAAATAAGTAAATAATGTAGATATAATAAAATAATCTTTAGATACAAGTTCAACGTTATATTTCATATATATGTAATAAATATAATAGTTTCAAACTAAAATAAATTGTTCTCAAATAAATAAATAATTGTTCTATATATTTATGTTTAATTTTTTTCTTTATATGTTTATGTTGTAATTTAAATAAATATTAAAATTTAATATTTATATAATAATGAAATAGTTACAAGAAGCTTCAAGAAAATTTTTAATTTTGGTTTCATAGTTAAGAAAGGATGCTCAATTAGGAAGGTTCTTGTTTTAGTGATTTTGTACGTAGGGTTGCTATTGGAGTTCTACATGTTAGTGTGAGAAGGGCTCTTTAGCTAACTAGTTATTTTCCTACTTAGTTCTAAAGATTAGTTCTTTTCACACTAGGTTAAGTTTACTTAGGGTTTTTTTGCTTTATCCCATAGTGGTTGTGTTTTAGTCTTTTGGACAGCAAATCCTATTTACTCACCCGTCACTCTTATATGAACACGTCATTTTTCATTGTATTCTTTGCATTCTCATTTTTTATTTCTTTCTTTGCTTTCCTTCATCCATTTGCATTCTTGGGTGATTTTTCAACCAAATCTTATGTGGTATCGAAGCAGTTGTGGGTTAGTAATTTTTTAGGAAATTTGGGAGTGTAGAGTTGTTATTTTTTGAAGCGCATAACTATGTTGATTTGAAAATAAAAAAGTGTGGAGAAAATACTAGTTTTTGGGGGAGTTCATATTTTGACTTGTGAGTTGCAAATTTTTTTAACTTCTTGGAGACATTATGAGCTCACCATTGAGCCCAAAATAGTTGAGATAGTTAGATTTGTCTTTTTTTTTACTATAGATAATAAAAGCTATATTTGCAAGAGTTTGAAGTGGTAGGTTCATTGTTAGATTTAGTAGGGAGACATCATTTTGGAGTATTTTTTGTCAGATTTGATCCTACCATTACACTTAGAAGGCTTGAAAATCCTAAGATTGACTATCAAATCGTTGATTTTGGACAAATTTCTCCAATGAGAAAATAAATTTATCCAAGAGCCACACAACCTTGTGAACAGTGTAGGTTTACACATTTTTCAAAATAAAGCTTTCTACTATATTTTGTGAAATTTATTTGTCAAAAATCAACAAATTTCATTATTTTTGAAATCATTAAGTTTATAGATATTTACCCTTATATAGTACACAGGGTACCCCCAAGGGCATGTAGGTACCATTCGACCCTACATCCCTTCATAAAGGACAAAGGGTACACAAGTGTTTATTGGGCTTCATGTCCCTCTTTTAAAGGTTATAGCCCATTTAAGGGGTCACAAACAACTTTTTATGTGGTTTGGGGTGTGGAATTTGCCCCCCCCCGCACCACTTAGTAATTTGTCTTGTTAATTTTTTTTTTATTCAATCTTTTGGCCTTGTTACCAACAACCTCAACCTTTGTGTCATACATTTGGCACTCTATCAATTTTGGCACTACATTTGGTGGTGATTATGGTAGTTCTACTAGTTTTGATAATACCTATATTTGGTTAAATATTCTCTTTTTTAAACAAAGACTAAATTTATTTGGAGGTCTTAAAAGTTGGAAATTTTGCTAAAGTTGGCATTGCACAAAATTTGGTGGAAGGAGGATTTTTCAAAATTTTCTCTCTCCATTGGCAAGTTGATCTTGAAGTCAAATTTTAAAGGCTCATATCTTGGGCTCACGACCTCCTTTTTTAGCTTTTTTTTTTAATTTGGACTAATTTTTGCACTCTATTCATTGGGGAAAATGGTTTCTAATTTTGGTGCACAAAATTTTCAAAATATAGATTATTATATGTGATACTATGTAGTTCTCATTTTTTTATAAAGAGCCCAGTAATTGCTTTTGACCTAGAGCTATGAATCGGCGAGGTCACAAATGGGGGACCTCATCCCCAATATAAATTCTCAATAATTACACCCCAATGGGGTTTGAACCTTGATGGTAAGAATAATGACACAACAACTTAACCATCACAACATGCCACTATTGAAAATGTAGTGAATTGAAGATAGACTACAATTTTTCCATTAGAATAGTTTATTTATAACAACTATAACAATATAAACATGTTGAATGCAAAAAAATGAATATTTATCATGATAACTACAAAGATTTATCACTAAATTTTATTTTCTCTTAGTTGAATTAATCAATGTATATATACAATGATAAAATTTCATGTACTTGTTTTCCTATAATGTGATTAAGAAGGATAACCATGTTGCTAGTGGAATCACAAAAGTCACTGTGAAGTGGGTTTTTAAAAATATGTTTTACTACCTATCATGTTTTTGAAGTTGATATTTATGTTTCTAATAAGCCAATCTAAGGTGATTTTCTTTTGCAACTACTTGAATGATCATCCTACCATAAATATACATTTAATAATTTTAAATTTTATTTATGAGATTTAGTACTTTTAGATAGCCTTCTTGTGTTCAATTGATTTTCTAAGCCAAAACCCAAATGAACTAAAAAAAAGCTAAATTTTCATGCTTTGAAAGTAGCAATGCTACATTGTAGAAAAAATAAACAAACCTCACCCAAAATATAAAATGTTTATATAATGTTGCACCCATTTTAGTAATTGCAAAGAATAATTCTCTTATGAATTGATGTATAATTTTGATGACTATAAAATGTGAAAGATATTGATTTGAGATTTCTCATATTTTAAGTATTCTAATTTAATATATAATATCATTGGGTGAGCCCAAATTTAAATTAATGTTGGAAATTGATCGTGCAACCAAGTTTTAAAGAGCTCAACCAATTGATCATGCAACCTATTTAGGTTGATAGGCCACAATTGATTGATGGAAATAATTTCATGGGTGTTTGTCAAGGTATTTAGGATCGATCCTTACAAGAAAATCAAGCATTGGTTGTTCAAATCTAGTGCATAGAAACTTGTGAGGGTTATCATTTGGTAGTGCTAAACAATGAGTTTTGCATTTTTTTTGTTATGTTTAATATTTTTATTAGTTACCAAAAAAGTACATGGAATGGATTTTTGATGACACAAGGTGCACATTTTTTGTTAGTTGAAATATTGTGTATGTTAAAATGGGTTTAACTCTTAGTAGTTAATGTGTATAACATTATATCCATTAGGAGAAATAGAGTTGCCACTATTTTTGAAGAAGCTTCATCCCATAGTATAAGTTTGACTAGGATCTAGGTCTTTGATGATGGTATAAGGAATTACAAGTTTCTCTTAGACTTACAAAATTTATTTTTAAGGAGGATTATATTGTAGGGCCACAATCTTTTTTATTTTGTACTTATTTTTATCTTTCGGAGGTCAAAACTACTACAAAATTTGGCATTATTTCTTATTTTAGAAATTTCAATTTTTTTTGTAAGGGAGGAACCAAATCAACTTCCCTATAAATTTATTTTTTTGGAATACTTGATGTTATCAAATGCATGTGATTTAGTGGATATCTAAGATGAATTTCAACATGAAGGAGGTTGTCAAACTCATAATAAATATAGGCATGGATGCTTATAAATTTTATATTTCTTGGTCATAGATATTAATATGTGAGTGACATTTTTGGTCTAACGATGAATTATAAATAATGAATTTCTCACTATATTTTTAATGTTTTGTTCAATTTTATGCTCCATCTTCATCTTGTGTGATTAAATGTTTAATATTTAAGTCTACTTACTTAAATGCTAATGTGGAAGCAAGTATTATATTTAATTTGTAATAAATTGTATACATAGGCTTCCTTGCTAAAAGGCTTAACAATCACTTTTTTAATACATTTTTTTGAATAAAAAGTACTAGATAGGCTTCCCAAACATTTCAACCAACTACATTTTAAGCCTATCCACGCATATTTTTTTATAATATTTTTTTTGCAAATTTATGAACCTCCTTGCACCAAAGACACAGATGAAACAAATTTTTGTATTCCTTTTATTGAGAAATATTTTTGTGATAGATGGCTCACTAAAAGGAAAAATAAATAAAGTTGGTGTAGCATATTATAAACACCTTTTCAATGAATGTTAATATGATAGTACTTATAATCTCACAACTAACTACAACATGATTTGTTAATATGATCTCCTATAATTAGAATCATGGTCCAATCATGTACTTTCATGCAACTATTATATACATACATGCCATAATTATTCTTTGAATGTTTTGATCAACCTTGTTGTAGCCATTTTTGTATTATATGCACATTATTATAAATGTATATAAGTGAATTGTGGTGATAAATAAGCAATAATCATGTTCAATTTCATTCAAGAAGTGATGATGAATCTAATAATATACGTGACATAAATATAGAAAAGTCTACAATTTCTTTTAATTTCTAAAACATATATTTTTAGGTGGCTTTTATATAACATATCATTTTCTTAAAAAGAAAAAAAAAAAAAAAAATTTATAACATGTTATATTTAAAAAATGTTAATAAATATTAGGAATACAATGTAACATATAAGGATTGGAAAATCTTCATGTGTTAAAAAAATATCTTAATGAGTGTTGGGGAGCATGAGATATTTGATCATATATGCATTTATATGCCATAATTACTATGGGCATGCTCCATAATAAGAGAAAGTTATTCACTCACCATACTAGTTGAACAAAGTGTATCTACATATACTAGGTGTATAGAATCACATGATGCTATGATAACCATTTGGATAGAGTAGTTTGACTATGTGTTGGCCAACACATATTGTTGGTACATAATTTTGGGCAAATGAAGACTTAGTAAATGAAACACTTGGTATTACACATATATAGTCTATCATTAAGGTATTTGATCACCATAGTTGTCATTGTGTGTGATTATGGAATTTGATAATTATATGGGTGTGTCAAGGGACATTAATAACCCAAAGTTTATCCATGTTCCACCTATTACAAGAGACAATGATGCACAAATCCTTGTTAAAATGGCATCCACTTTAACCATACATAAATCACAATGACTAATATTGGAATTGATGAAGGATTTTATTAGCTTGTTGTTTTTGGATTTGACCATGTAAATTATTTTCATCCATAACATTTTTTTATCATACTCCATCATCCATGGTCAGGATGAGCTGGCTAGAGAAGAGAAACTAAAGGAAATAGTAGGCCAAGTTGACTAAATAGATGAGGGGGAGGGAGGTGGCATAGGACTCAAGAGACCCTAAGGGTAAGAGAAGGCGAAAAAAGGAAGAAAAAAGAGAGTACATAAATAAGAACCAAAAAGAAGATAAAATTGAAATATAAATATAATTAAATATGAATACCACTAAATATTATATTTATATTTAATATCTAGATCTTACTCCATAATCTATCATCAAAATGAATTGGCTACATAAGAGAAATTAAAGGAAATAACAAATCAAATAAGCAAATAGATGGGGGAGGGAGGTGGCACAAGACTTAAGCGGCTTTAAAATAAGAAAAAACAACAAAAAATAAATAAATAAATAAAATATATGTATAAATGTAATTAAATATGAATATCACTAAATATTATATTCATATTTAATATTCAACTCAAAATTAAATATGTAAATAACTATGTATGTATGTATACAAAATATAATACAAACTATTACCAAGAGGGTAGCTCCATTATATTAAAAAAAATAAAAAAATCACTCACAAGAGTTTACAATAGTAAGAGGATTGGAGGAAGAGCAGACCTCG
>VDFB02369063.1:0-26395 GCA_007258455.2 Sequoia sempervirens | reverse complement strand
AGAGATCAAAAGTGATTCAAACATTTCATAATAGAACCTTCAATTTTTGACCTATGGCTAAAGAAAATGAAAAGAAATAATCGGACTAACTGATGTAGGAAAAAACAATCATTGAGACTATAAACCTTTGGGTGATGACTTACTAGTGGGACTAGGACTAATCAAAGCAACAACATCTTTGATGCAACTACAACAACTCTGAGATTCCAGTTTCTAGTAAATTGATAAAACATTATGAAAACACTAGGAGACCTAATCCAAGAAAGAACAAGAGTGTAAGCAAAGACAAAGATAAATGAAAATGAAACTTGCTATTTTACCAACCCCCAAAACAATGCCAAAGCAAGTGAAAGTGAGGAAAGACAAAAGAAAAAGGGGGGTCCACATTTTTCCAAGGGGCAAAATGGGGCATGTTGTGAGACCACACAACAAAAGCCTAAGTAGGACCCATTTGGCACTAGGTGAATGAGTCCTCACTAAGCCAAAAAAAACACTTTTTGCAATAGGAACACAACATTTGACCCTTTTAAAACCTACCTTTTATTGCTATATTGGTTAGGTTGATTTCAAATTCTTATTTATGTGTTATAACGCTCATAAATTGAATGAAACATAGGAGAACTAGAGGTTCGTCATTTGGTTAGTTGATTTTGGTGAATCCTAATTTCCTATTGTTCACCCAACAAATTTACCTATCAAATCATTTTTATGATGATCTCCTATAGACATAACTTATTTTTAAAAATATATTATCACAAAAAAATCCTATAATTCTATATAATATTGAATACTCTATCCAAAATTGATTTTTGAAAAGACATAATCTTTTGAAAATCTGTATTGTATTTTGCTACAAAATTTCTAAAAGAAATCATACAACCATCAAATTTATCCCTCACCAAAACATTGAGTTTCAAAAATAAATCTGAAAACAAAGCTACACATAAATATTTAGTAAATTTTAGTTTTTAATATAATTGTGAAAACAAAATGTGATATTCATATTTGAAAGACCTTATTTTTCTAACCCTTAACTAATCATTTTTGAAACATCATATTATTGTAGAAATTGTTTAAATTAAATAATTATATTTCTAAATTTAAATGAAATAAATTAAATTCTACATTTATTATTTCAACTAAATAAATTTATCTTAAATAATTTGTAATTCACTATAAAACATTGCTTTCCTAGAAATAATGTAACATATTTACTTTTACCCTTAATTAATCTAATCTCCTTTATGCATCCTAGGGGCATTGTGTAAGGGCGTGGACACTGAATTGGGGAAACCTTTGCTGGTATAAAGCAACGCCTATAGTGTAAACGTCCTTTAACAAACAACTAGATATAATTCTTTGAATTTCTGCCGACTCGACTTGTTGTGAAAGGCTAGAGCCTCATATATTATTTAAGAAGAAAGAGTTAATGGATTTTTTGAATGAACTTCCTGAACAAATAAGTCGAGACATCTTACTAAGAGTGCCATACAAATCCCAACCAAAGGTGAAGCAGTTGCTGGAACCTTTCAAGGAGACGATGGAATCTTTCCAGTTTTATGAAGATAGGGTAAAGTTTGGGCTGTCGCGGAAATATATATGTGTCCTCCACCGTCCTGGGATATGTATATACGACCCTGTTCATCAATCATGGGAACTGCTCGCTCCTATTCCCACCGGATTTCAAGTCGTATTGCATTCTCAGATTCTGTGTGTTAATCATAAGATTGTTTTAATGGGCTTGAAACATAATCGCAATATTAAAAAGATTTGGATATATAATTTATTATCTCGTACTTGGAAGCAAGGTGCTGAAATGCCTACGGCCAGAGCTGTATCCCCGTTTGCATGTTGTGTTTCATCTAAAGGATTAATTTACGTTGCAGGAGGACTAAGTACTGATAATGTTGGACTCCGTGAAGCAGCAGTTTACAATGTCGATGAGGACAAGTGGGAGCTTCTTCCTGAGATGCAGCAACAAGTTCGCACATGTAAGGGTGTTTTTGTTGAAGAAATGTTTTATGTCATAGCTCCTCGGGGGATTGATAGAACTCAAAGATTTGACTCCCACACAGGAGAATGGACAACAATAGTAAATATGTCTTTTAAGGATTCATTCAGGGTGGAGGTTTTATATGCATTTGGACAACTAATTGCGTTTGAATCGACCGGAGTACAGCAATATGATTGGGAACGAAATGTGTGGAGAAAAATGGAGGCCTTCCCTCGAGACTTTCCCATTGACTTCCCTCGAGACTTTTCCATTGCCCACCCTTACCATCCTTCCTTTGCTCGTGCCACAGTGTGGGGTGATAGAATTTTCTTGTGCATATATTATCGTGATTATGCATTTGAAAAGTATCCACTTTTTTATATGTATACACCTGGAGCAGCTTTGTCAGTGAGGTGGATTTTTATTAACCACCCACGAAATCTTCTGGAAATAGAAATCATATCAATGACCACAATAGAAATTTAAAATGTCCCTACCTGCTCCATTACTAGACCATTTAAAACATATGATTATTCAAAATAGAGTTTAGAAATGTATTTCTTCGAATGGTAAAATTGGTATTCTGCTATATCATTTTAAACATATGTATCTTTCAAACTGTTAAAGATGTTAATTTTAAAATTATTCGATTATATGTATATTAGTTAATTCTATGATGAAAGCTAATCAATGGAGTTAATTATTACTTTAAGGGGTGATCTTATTATATATGAGATAAACAACATCTTTGAAAAAAATTGAAATGTCTTAGAAGTATGAAGGAGGCTATAAAATAGCCAATGGCATCAACAGGCATTAAATATTGACAAACAATTGTAGTATCTGTATTTAATCACCTAAATGTTGTAACTAGCCATGATTTGATGTTGAAGGAATGAATAGTACATGATGTGTGATTTAATATATATGGGGGCACCAAAAGCTCTATTTTTTTTCATGTATCTATCATTAACCCTATTTATTTAGGATCCTACTGTAATTGCATGAGGGTGTGAGTCCATTGAAGTTGGGTGTTAAGTCATTGAAAATCTTCTTATAGTATAAGTAATGTATTTGTTCTTTACTATCTATACATGTTTGTTTTAGGTTAATTGCATGAATCATTATTAAGTTATCCCTCAAGCCTTGGTTATTTTCAATTTTTTATTATAGTAGGTGACAACTCTAGTAAAAAGTATAGATATGTCCTTAATTGGTAAATAGTAACAAAAGAGTCTAGGTAGTCTATATCATCTAGTCTTTGTTGGTAGAGGGAAAATATGAATGGGTTGCGAGGAATGTCCAATTATATGTAAATTTATCCCTATAAACTTAGATTAAAAATTATATTATTAAAATATTATGAAAGGGGGTGGAGGAAACCTACATGATACCAAATGGAAGAGTAATAGATATTTTAGTAGAAAATATAGTAAATAAATTTGAACTAGAGTTTTAAATCATAAAGAGAGTGCAAGAAAGAATGAAAGTATTAGAGAAATACACACAATAGAATGTTTATATAACTACATGCTAGCACAAAAAAAGATACAACAAAGAGTAATAGGATAGAGAATATAAATAAATAAAATAATTGTGTTGTCTTACCTTATGACAGATAGCCTATTAACTAGCACATGAATACTTTATTTTCTCTTTTCTAAAATACTCATGAACCATCAGTATTTACTAATTGAAATTTTAATGAAAATGTATATAAATTCTATTCGATTGTTCTTCTCCTTGTTAATAGTCATCTTCTCTCTTAGATGATACACATCATTATGTTGATATGCAATATAATAATATTATTCAAAAGATTAAGTGACTGAATGAATAAAATGTAATAATTAAGTATTAATTTTGGAACCATTCATTGGTTAACATTATTTGGAGGAATCACTTTGACTTATAATCATTATAGTCTTCTCGAGTGTCAAGAGACATTTGTTGCAAGTATGAAGGTGTTGAAATTGATTTCAAGAGGAATTATGCTAATTGGTTTAATTGATGTCAACTATCTCTTAAGAAAATTATTTCATGATAATGATGTTAGGATATTGATTAAATTATGAAAAAGAGGTAAATAGGTTGATCCAGGTTATGCATGTATAGTTGAGATATTGAAGAAGTGTTGTGATTACATGGAGCTATCTTTGGTTGTAGTATATAAAGATGAGTTGGATTGAAGTAATGAGCTGAGATAATGTCTTTGGTTCTTGATTTCCAAGTGCATTTGAGGAAATTTAATAGACAAAGTAAAATTTGTAGTGCAAATATTCATAGTGTGGTTCGATATTGTGCTCCACATTTCTTATATATTGATCCTATACTTGCATATATCTTAAATGTCATTTATGGTTTTCAGATGTTATATTCAAATTTTGGATTTATAGATCATTGTACTAAGCAAGATATTTTTACCAATGTGTGAACTATTTCTTCAGTGATATTTTTTGATGCCTTGGAGAAATGTATTTACTCTAGATTTCTCTATTGTTTCACTTTAGATTGTGTAGATTTAGGAAGTTTCTTGTAATTTTCAACTACATTTTTATATTCAAGGTTTTACTTGATTAGGTATAGTGTAGAATGAGTTTAATTCATTAGTTTATGAATAAGGGTTATGAGTTGTTTTGAGTTGAATTATTTGTTTGGTGCAATCTTGGGTGAAGTATTTGATGAATCTCAAGTAGTTCTTTGATTATTCTAGATCATGTTCAAGTGAATTTTGTTTTCTAGAAGACTCAGATTTATTTAAGGAAGTGTGTACTCAATGTTTATGGCGTTTAACATAGCTATTAGTTAACCTTCTGTTAACACTAAATGTGAGGCTTCTAGAATTGTGTTGAGGTGTGTTTGGATCTATTTTGGTCTTAATTAAGGAATATCTTAGCCTTTTTTCATTCCTATCCACTGTAAAAATGTTTAGGTACTAACCTATTTCAAATTTCTATGTATAATAGTTAGTTATTGACATTGGGGAAGATTTTGACAATGATGATTGATATAAATAAGTGCAATAATATTTTAAGATGCAAGATAGATGTAATGTTGATGTGAGTGATATGTATGATGCAAATTTAAGAAGAGGAACATGTGAATTTTAGTGTTTAGGTTCCTAATGTAAATGAGTCTAAGGCATCCAAAATATTCCATGCAAGAATATAGAAGTGTGCAAGCAATTGAGGTGGATTTCTTGTTACATTGAGAAGCATTCTTTGTGTAAAATTTCTCTTCTATCTTCTTAGATATTTTCTGAGGCAATGAGCCTTGGTTGTGATCCTTTTTGGATAGTGATCTAGACCTCCATTCTTCCTTCTTCAACTTCCCAAGTGCACACTTTTAGTTTCATAGCTTTTCATTACTATTTTTTTATCCTTTTGGGTAACTTATCATTTATTTTCATATCACATTATGTTTTCCTATTCATTTAAATTTCCAATTTTCACTTGGTGGTGAACCCATCATTAGATCTCATTCAATCCCTATAACCATCCCTTTGCCAGATTTTAATCTCCTTTGCATTGAAATCTCTACGATTTGTTCTTGAGTTAAAGGTTGAAGATAGCCTCTCTCCTCTTAGATCCAAAACACTAGAAGAAAATGAGAGCCTCACCTTATTTCGATCATTTCACCCATGCCATAAAATAATCAAATAGATTCCAAAGCATTAATTTATAGAAGATTGATACATAAACCTACCAAATAAAAACTAAAAAGTATGGGAAACAATGACTCATAAATGTGGAACCTGAATTTAGTCAGAAATTTGAGCACTCCAAATCATCGAGAATCAACTTGACAATAAAATAATAATTTCTTACTTGTCGTAATTCGTCATGAATAATATCTCATTGTCCAAAATAAGAACTTGATTTTAGCCTCCATAATCTCTTCAAAATATTTTTATACAATGCATCACAATAAAGAATAATATCTCAACATAAATCCCTTTGAATTTACTATCTAACACATCATAAAATCTATCATAAAATTTTTTGATAACAGGATCCAAAAAATATAAGGCATCTTAGATTTCCTTGAGATGTTCCTATTTAATTATATCTTACAATTCAAAATATCTTACACATGGAACACAAATTTCCAAGTCAAAGTAGGATGTCTCACAATTTATATGACACTTTAAAATATGAAAATTAAATCATTGAATAATAACATTCCTAAGAAATTGCAAAGATTGAGAAAACTTAATATCCAATGTAGTGATAGAAAAAGTATCCATTTTTCGTTAGTTTGGGAATGAATAATTAATATTAAAATGAACCTAATGTTACCTTCATTTAGTGTTGTAATGTGTTTTACACATTCACATTAAGTTTAGGTCCTTTTAGACTAAATAGACTTAATTATGGCTTATTTAGGGTGTTGTAAAGTGCATCTTTACACTTTAACATTAATCTAGGGCTTCATTAATTAATGGAGGTTATTTTTATATTAATTGGTCCCTTTAATTCAAATCCAAGCTTAATTAATTTTAGATTTTATGGGATAAAACCTGACACTCTTAAATGATATTATACAACAATTATTCTTATAAGGTATGTGTCCTAAGTTAGTGTCGTAGGACCCATTCTCCACATGGCGAATGGGTTCTCACTCTGTCATATGGCCCAATTCTTACATAACATTTAGCATCCCTCAAAGTGTGTCCTATTTAAGTGTCCTAGGACCTATTAGCCACATGGCGAATGGTTTCTCACTTAAGCCTAGCTCGCCCCCCCCCCCCTTGGAAAAAAAATTGGTGATATTTTAATTATTTCAAATTCTAGATCTGATGTTAGCTTGTTTTATTTGAATTTATGGAATTAATAATAAGATAAGTATAAATACAAGACTATTACACTTAGTTTCACATAGAAAATTTTGATTCAATTATCCTAAGATTTTACAAGAGCATTATAGAGTATTCAAGAGCATTCAAGGGAAAATTATTGAAGTTTATTATAGAAATCAAGATATCAATCATCATGTCAAAGGAATAGTACATCATGCATGTTAATAATCTAATGTGTTAATGTAGCATTGGAGATCCTATTCAAGCATTATTTCATGTAAAATTCTATGATCAAGATCAATATACATTCACACCACTGCATGCAAGATTGTTGATTTGTGCTCCAAGGTTCAATTAAGGTGTAGCATATTGTTATATATCATATTACATTCATCATTCCTTTATGTGTTGTTTCATTTCAAGGTTGAATTACCAAAATGGGTTTTGATTAAGAAAAACCCCTATTCCCTAACAAAACAATTATTTTCTTCTCCTTCGAAGTGTGATTGTAGGTTTTAGGTTGAAGATATTTTGGGGTGAATTTTTTTTTAAAGTTGCAAAGTTGTCAAATTTGTCTCCATTCTTGCAAAATCATGGAAATTGAGCTAAAAATATTATTTCAGATTTTTCTACAATCTGCCACTAGGATCCAAAAGTGCATACATTGAAGAATAGAACCCATGTAACTCGCCATGCGAACCCCAAAGGACAATTACATAATAATTACGGCACAATTTTTTTTTAAAAAGGTAAACATAACATACATGTAATACACATTAAATCATAACATGAATTTCATTTAAGTAGATTCATTAGCACTTACATCCCTTGGGGTACACGAGGAGTCATTACGCGACTAAGATCCACACAATGACAATAAAGAATAAAAGCCAAAGATACAGTTCATAGCAAAGTAACACATTAACAAATATAACTCATACATGATAATCATTGATAGGAAACCATCTGAGTACATAAATACAACATATGCATGACTAACTTTGACACAATGAATAACAACTACAAATAGCCACATAAGGTTAATGTTGCATTACAATACCAAGTTCAAGATGTACAATGATACAAAGGTGTTTCCAGTCATAAATGGAAACCATACACGAGATAACATGATACAAAAGAATACTAAATATCATAACTGGCTCCAAGACAAGTACAACTTTGGAGTCGCTGCAACAGCACCAATCCACACCTCTCGATCCTCAACTGGGGACCCAATGGGGTGCTTAGCACGTTCCACCCGACCATGTGAGTCCAAAGACCCACCCCCTGTGCTAGGAGCTAACAAGAAAGAGACCTCAACCAAGAACATACAACAGGGAACCACAAGACTTCAACATCATACAAAAGTATCATAAAACTCAAGGATTACAAGAGTCGACATAATAACTTAAAATCATAAATGCCATCACATAAATTAAAGCAATGACCAGTAAACAAGTAATCAAAGGATGATCATGAAATACTTCCAAATTAAACTGAATAAACATAATACAATTCCAAATTTCAATCAAATAATACAATAACATCATATCACAGTATCATAAGATACAAGATCGTAAATCAAATGTAAATGAGATCATACAACGCATGCTAAAGATGTATCAAAACAATAATCATAAATCAATTTAAATCAATTCAAACAACAATCTAAATCAACTCCCAAAACCTACTTCCAGAGGAACACAATAAAGTAAAACACATGGGCAACTAGGGGAGAGTGTCATCGCATAGCCCACATGGGTTCTCCTGGCTCTTCCTCCAAACTGAGGCGCCGGCCCCCATCTATGGATCTCCTGGCCCTTCCTCCTACTTGAGGCGCCGGCACCATAGGGTAGCTCATGCGGAGCCGATAACCTCTCATGAGGACGAGGTTACGACCTTGCCAACCACGGCCTTCTCAGCCTTCCATTAGTCTGCGGAAGCACTAATGAAGACGAGGCATCCATTTTTTAAATCTTATTATGATGTTACTACCCAACCCTCCTAAGTTAATTATTAGGTTTTCACTTGATTACCAACTCACTCGTGGGTTCTCCTGTGCTCTTCCCCTTACGCGGGGCGCCGGCCCCCACGAGGAGCCACTCTCCCTAGAGACCCAACAACATAAAAACCAAGGAACCAAGAACAATTAAGGGTTGTACCATCATAATTAGAACAAAGAATCACATCATAAAAGCATGCGAGGCATTACCCATCTCGCTAACAAGTACAAAAATAGAGTCTCAACAAAGTCTCGTACAACCCTTTTCAAAATAATGATACCAATATCTTGCCATGCCAAGAGTACATAAAGAGAGAACATCAACTGACAATCATCTCAAGCCTCTGGAAGCCAAAAGAATGAAAACCCACAAACAGGGGATAAAATGAAGCAATACAGTTTCAACACAAAAACTTATCATACGGAAGTCTCCTCAACCCAAAAGGACTCAAGCGGGCGACCAAAATAATAAGGATCCATCAAGCTCATTCATTGATCAAATGTGAACTCAGTAAATAAAATCACCTATGAAAACCAAACAACTCAAGAGATACATCGAAATAAATTCATCATAACAACCATTAAACACGGGGATACACTTAATAAACAACAATAACCAACAAACACTTTCTATCCTTCCGCAAGGACCAAAAATCTAATCATAACCTTATGACACAAAAGAGCTCCCTCCTTAAACAAAACTCAAATAAAATAAAATAAAATACATAGTCAACTTGATACAAAGCAATTGGCTCAAACCATCAAATCAACCATGAAACAAGTAAGCATCCTTATAGAGAATTTACGAGAAAGGGAATAAGGAATAGTCATCATTTAGAAAATCATCTATTTTACATAAACCCTACATTTATCCAATTATACACAATCAACTCTTACAACTATCAATTCTCCTTATTACCAAAATAACACTATGCTAACCAAGAATTTTTCATATCTTCAACATATCCCTATCTACTTCATGAACTTATAATTATAAAGCAATCACACTAATATTCACGCCACACAATTACATGAATGAATATTTATACAAAAATGTTCATTTCACATAACAATTCCCAGGTCTCAGAAATAAATATAAAAGATTCCATTACCTACTTGCCAAGAGTATCTAGTAGCCAATCATAATAAAAGAATATGTTTATGACATTATACTTTCTTCCTATTTCAAATTAATTCTTCTAATTGACTTAATATTACTAATTTCATCATTTGCCATAATCATCTAATTTAACATCCTATAACTTACTAGCAATAACTACCTATTCAACAATTGAATTAATCAATACCTTATTACTAATATTATCCTTTCTTACTAAACTTAAGACGCTAAAAAGGAACTCGGTCAACAATTCTATTCTATCAATTGCAACTTACACTTTTCCAAATATACATTATTTTTTGCATTCCCTTTTTCTGATCTAAATCGATGAAACTACTCTTCGTTTTATTTATTTATTGTTTTCAAATTCACTAACTATATTTCTAATGAATACAAGACAAAAAGGTCTTCTTTCTTGAAATTATAATATTTATATATCAAAATTACATATATATATATATAGCACACATAAATATACATCTTTATTTATTTCTCTATTCCCATATTTCCTGATTCTCAATCTAAGGATTTGTTTACCAAAGATAGATTAACAAGCCTATCAACCCATGAGGTACAGAGAATAAATAAGTAAAATTTCATTACAAAACATACAGGGAGCTAAATACGATATAAGAAATATAAACCAGAGAGAGGCCATCACTATCAGTCCAAAATATTAAATGCTACAGCTGAGACTAGATGAAAATGAGATCAGAGAGATTGCATAAATCTATACACCCTACCATGACCAAATGCGCCACTGACAGATTAGCTATGAAATCAGAGAGGTTAATAAGTTTACTACACCTTTGCTAGTCTAAAGTTGCAGCTATGAAAGGTGGTCAATGATCTCAGGGAAACTATTTAATTCTGTACAATGCTTCAACTCTAAATGCTGAAACTGTGATAGGTTGATGAGTATATCAGAAAGAGAAGATTGTAAATTGGAAATATCACTGTCTACTTACATTATTTATCAAATTCCAAATGTTACAGCTGCCATAGATTAACAGGAGAAACAAGCACGTTATTTAAAACTTTAAACTTCCTACATGTTCAGGCGCGCGGCTGTGACAAACTGCCAAAGAAATCAGAAAGTTAATTTAATTTACTACATCTTTGAAAATCTAGGATATGCAGCTAAGATAGGTTGCCAATGGTTTCAGGGAGGTTATTTAAATCTGTACACTCTCCTAAGTATAAATGCTGCAGCGGTGATAGGTGGCCAAAGGTATCAGGGAGATTAAATAAATTTAGATTACCAGACTATGTGAAGAAGCTCATCTAAACGCTGAATCCAATAACATCAATTTCTCTCAGCTTCGACTGAACGGAGGTAATTGGCAAAGGCTTGAAACATTGCGCAGACCAAGAGAATTAAATAATCTGCTCATTGGTCCTCAATTTCTTCACTTGAACAATCTGCTCATTGACGGCATCAGAGAAGACACACGAACCAAGCTTCCTCCAAGCTGAGATGGCTACGGTTGCAAAAAAACGTGAGAAGCCACAGTCTTGCGGATAACATTTGGGATTTTGATAATAAAAAATAGAGAGTTAATTTAAATCTAAACACCCTACCATGCTCAAGTGTTGCGGCTATGACAGGTGGCCAAGTATATCAGAAAGTGAATATTGGAATTTGGAAATATCGCCATCTACTAGCATTAATATCAAATCTGACTCGACAGAAGGGAAGGAGTAAGGTGAGGTGCAAATACGAGACTTAAGAATAGGAGGAATAATGAGCAACATTTGCTGTTTTGAACAGTTTAGAGCCAAGTTTCCAGAGATGCGCCCAAGTTGAAGTTAGAAGTTAAATTTCACCACGACCAAGGGTGAGCTCTCAATATGTTAGAATTTTTATAATATTTATTTTCAAGTGCTGCAACTGCGATAGACTGACAGGAGAATCAAACAGTTTATTTAAATCTAAAAACTTCCTATCAAGTCCAAGTGCGCGGCTGAGGATTCAGGGAGGTTATTTAAACTAAGACAATATTTTGTTTCCAAGTGTTGCAGAGACAGAGCAGAGGATATAAGCTGGGATGGAAGAAGAAATGACACAAAATTAAGACAACAACTATATCTCCTGCGAACTATGCTTATGAAACCAGCGCCTACACAATAACTGGAAGAGAAGGATTAAATAGGTAGCTTGCCTTGTCATTTCAAGTAACAGACTTCGTTGCTTACCTGTTTCCTTGACTGTATGAAATCTGCCACTTCTTCCAGTCCTCTGGCAAAGAG
Source organism: Sequoia sempervirens (assembly GCA_007258455.2). Lineage (NCBI taxonomy): Eukaryota > Viridiplantae > Streptophyta > Pinopsida > Cupressales > Cupressaceae > Sequoia > Sequoia sempervirens. The sequence continues at coordinate 14,232 of VDFB02369063.1, read as the reverse complement.
AGTCTACATCCTTTTGCTCAGATTTTTTGAACGACTAAAAGAGGCAAAGAATGACCATCCATATCGAGAGCTCCATTGAGGCAAAACAATTCGCCAACAACATCCCCGACCGTCTCCTTCATCACCATTTTCTGCGGGATTAGCCAATCTTCCGGCCAGCGGATAGAAGTGCACCATAGTGTTTGAGAGACTCCTCTCCATCAAAATCGTGGAAAACATTGGGCATGGAATAAACGATACCCTTCTGAAAGTATTTGTAACCCAGCAGCTGCATGTCTAAGTGGTTTTAGAAAGCAATGTTATGGCTTCCACGGGCTCGCTAGCAATATCCTCCTTTCTATCGAACTTTTCTAGTAAAATGTGTGAGGGCTGAACAACTTTGGAGGAGAAAATTTTGCAGACAATACTCTTCCCTTTCACCTTCTATCTTCCCCCCCACAAAAGCTGAATAAAGCTATTATTTATTTAGTTAGCAATAAACTATTCACCTTCCATTTTTCAAATGCTTTCCTTGCATTAAAACACTTCAGCTTCCTATCTATTTAAATTCCTTATTACAATAATTATTTTTATTAAATTCATCTACTTACAATTTCTTTCATCATAAATAAGAAATTTTCAATGATAATACAATCAACCTTTGTTATTAAATCTAGCTCTTTATTTGATCCCAAACCAAATCAAGTGACCTTAAAAATTAGATTAATTTGATAAATGACTTCTAGTCATAAGATTAGTGATATTGTCTAATATAAAAATCAAATTAAATGATGCAATCCAAAAGTCCTCATGACCTAGCAAATTACCAACCACAAGCAACAAGTGAAAAAGACATGGTCACCAAACAACCAACTTCCCCAATTTCAAGAATGACCAACACGGAGGGGTATTACATCCTCCCCCCCATAGACATCGACTCACTCCTGGAAGTCGAACCCAAGCATATACATGGTAACACCATAAACTAACAATAATGTTAATAATCATAAACACATCAACACATTAAAGCATCAATTAAATGCCATGAAGTAAGCAATGAAAATTAAACAAACCAGAATAAGGAAATGATGCCAAAACAAAAGTGGTGATGGGGTTGCAACCAGACCAATTTTCCAAACATAAGGACTAGTGATGTACTAGGTTGGGGAAACTTTCTTGTTATTCCCTATTTTTCCACGTCAATCTCATTGGGTGTTTATAATGCTCGCCCTGTCCTGACAATGCAGGTGGAATCAAGACTTAATTCCTACAACCCTGCATGCAAACAAACGTTGTGCACAATACATATATATCACCAATACATCAAGAGAGGAACTCCCAGCATAGTAGGGCACTCGTGAGCGAGTGATACCACACTGTCCCTCCCACTAAACAACACATAATAGTCAAAACAATTCTAGTAACTCATAAACAATTTTCTTCTAATTAGTTAGGAAATATTCGTATAAGGATACTAATCATAAACCTAATTCATCTACTATATCAAAACGAATTACTACTTAACATTATAAGTATCTATACCGGCATATTACAATTATATTACCTTCGTCACTATGCTTTCTGAAGCCCACTTCCTGTAAATCAAGAGCTACCATAGAGCATTGCACATTAGTACCAATAATTCAAGTTGCATCTTAACCTCAAGATACTATATCCTACTAAAAATCATAGAATAATTATTCACAAAACCTCACATCTTCACTAAAACTCATAATTTTCACACAAAGAACTCCACTTTAACCATTATTCAACACCAAATTTCACATCAATTTCAATAAAAAGGGTAAAATTTTACACCTTCACAGATTCAAGAAAACATAATTCATCACTCAAGGACAACAAAATCACAATTTCCACACACACTTGACATAATCATACATATAAAACACATTACCAAGAGACACATCACACTAAAACAAGGGTCCATAGAGCACCCCCGACAGGAAGGATACCGGTGCATTGCACACTACACCGAGGGTCCTATCCTTTCCCATCAGTTTCTTGCACCATTAACCCACCACCATCTAACAAAAGAAATTCAAGCTCACAACAATGAAAAAAACAAAATGAAACTCAAGACTCATGGGTCTAAGCGTAAGGTTACATAGTGAGCACACATAGTGCCCAGTGTATGAACCTAGGCTCTGATACCATGTTGTAACACCCCGCCGTGCGAACCCCAAAGGACAAATACAAATAAACAATAATTACAACACAATTTTTTTTTTAAAAAGGTAAACATAACATACATGTAATACACATTAAATCATAACATGAATTTCATTTAAGTAGATTCATTAGCACTTACATCCCTTGGGGTACACGAGGAGTCATTACGCGACTAAGATCCACAAAATGACAATAAAGAATAAAAGCCAAAGATACAGTTCATAGCAAAGTAACACATTAACAAATATAACTCATACATGATAATCATTGATAGGAAACCATCTGAGTACATAAATACAACATATGCATGACTAACTTTGACACAATGAATAACAACTACAAATAGCCACATAAGGTTAATGTTGCATTACAATACCAAGTTCAAGATGTACAATGATACAAAGGTGTTTCCAGTCATAAATGGAAACCATACACGAGATAACATGATACAAAAGAATACTAAATATCATAACTGGCTCCAAGACAAGTACAACTTTGGAGTCGCTGCAACAGCACCAATCCACACCTCTCGATCCTCAACTGGGGACCCAATGGGGTGCTTAGCACGTTCCACCCGACCATGTGAGTCCAAAGACCCACCCCCTGTGCTAGGAGCTAACAAGAAAGAGACCTCAACCAAGAACATACAACAGGGAACCACAAGACTTCAACATCATACAAAAGTATCATAAAACTCAAGGATTACAAGAGTCGACATAATAACTTAAAATCATAAATGCCATCACATAAATTAAAGCAATGACCAGTAAACAAGTAATCAAAGGATGATCATGAAATACTTCCAAATTAAACTGAATAAACATAATACAATTCCAAATTTCAATCAAATAATACAATAACATCATATCACAGTATCATAAGATACAAGATCGTAAATCAAATGTAAATGAGATCATACAACGCATGCTAAAGATGTATCAAAACAATAATCATAAATCAATTTAAATCAATTCAAACAACAATCTAAATCAACTCCCAAAACCTACTTCCAGAGGAACACAATAAAGTAAAACACATGGGTAACTAGGGGAGAGTGTCATCACATAGCCCACATGGGTTCTCCTAGCTCTTCCTCCAAACTGAGGCGCTGGCCCCCATCTATGGATCTCCTGGCCCTTCCTCCTACTTGAGGCGCCGACACCATAGGGTAGCTCATGCGGAGCCGATAACCTCTCATGAGGATGAGGTTACGACCTTGCCAACCACGGCCTTCTCAGCCTTCCATTAGTCTGCGGAAGCACTAATGAAGACGAGGCATCCATTTTTTTTAAAATCTTATTATGATGTTACTACCCAACCCTCCTAAATTAATTATTAGGTTTTCACTTGATTACCAACTCACTCGTGGGTTCTCCTGTGCTCTTCCCCTTGTGCGGGGCGCTGGCCCCCACGAGGAGCCACTCTCCCTAGAGACCCAACAACATAAAAACCAAGGAACAATTAAGGGTTGTACCATCATAATTAGAACAAAGAATCACAATCATAAAAGCATGCGAGGCATTACCCATCTCGCTAACAAGTACAAAAATAGAGTCTCAACAAAGTCTCGTACAACCCTTTTCAAAATAATGATACCAATATCTTGCCATGCCAAGAGTACATAAAGAGAGAACATCAACTGACAATCATCTCAAGCCTCTGGAAGCCAAAAGAATGAAAACCCACAAACAGGCAATACAGTTTCAACACAAAAAAACTTATCATACGGAAGTCTCCTCAACCCAAAAGGACTCAAGCGGGCAACCAAAATAATAAGGATCCATCAAGCTCATTCATTGATCAAATGTGAACTCAGTAAATAAAATCACCAATGAAAACCAAACAACTCAAGAGATACATCGAAATAAATTCATCATAACAACCATTAAACACGGGGATACACTTAATAAACAACAATAACCAACAAACACTTTCTATCCTTCCGCAAGGACCAAAAATCTAATCATAACCTTATGACACAAAAGAGCTCCCTCCTTAAACAAAACTCAAATAGAATAAAATAAAATACATAGTCAACTTGATACAAAGCAATTGGCTCAAACCATCAAATCAACCATGAAACAAGTAAGCATCCTTATAGAGAATTTACGAGAAAGGGAATAAGGAATAGTCATCATTTAGAAAATCATCTATTTTACATAAACCCTACATTTATCCAATTATACACAATCAACTCTTACAACTATCAATTCTCCTTATTACCAAAATAACACTATGCTAACCAAGAATTTTTCATATCTTCAACATATCCCTATCTACTTCATGAACTTATAAATATAAAGCAATCACACTAATATTCACACCACACAATTACATGAATGAATATTTATACAAAAATGTTCATTTCACATAACAATTCCTAGGTCTCAGAAATAAATATAAAAGATTCCATTACCTATTTGCCAAGAGTATCTAGTAGCCAATCATAATAAAAGAATATGTTTATGACATTATACTTTCTTCCTATTTCAAATTAATTCTTCTAATTGACTTAATATTACTAATTTCATCATTTGCCATAATCATCTAATTTAACATCCTATAACTTACTAGCAATAACTACCTATTCAACAATTGAATTAATCAATACCTTATTACTAATATTATCCTTTCTTACTAAACTTAAGACGCTAAAAAGGAACTCGGTCAACAATTCTATTCTATCAATTGCAACTTACACTTTTCCAAATATACATTATTTTTTGCATTCCCTTTTTCTGATCTAAAACGATGAAACTACTCTTCGTTTTATTTATTTATTGTTTTCAAATTCACTAACTATATTTCTAATGAATACAAGACAAAAAGGTCTTCTTTCTTGAAATCATAATATTTATATATCAAAATTACATATATATATATAGCACACATAAATATACATCTTTATTTATTTCTCTATTCCCATATTTCCTGATTCTCAATCTAAGGATTTGTTTACCAAAGATAGATTAACAAGCCTATCAACCCATGAGGTACAGAGAATAAATAAGTAAAATTTCATTACAAAACATAAAGGGAGCTAAATACGATATAAGAAATATAAACCAGAGAGAGGCCATCACTATCAGTCCAAAATATTAAATGCTACAGCTGAGACTAGATGAAAATGAGATCAGAGAGATTGCATAAATCTATACACCCTACCATGACCAAATGCGCCACTGATAGATTAACTATGAAATCAGAGAGGTTAATAAGTTTACTACACCTTTGCTAGTCTAAAGTTGCAGCTATGAAAGGTGGTCAATGATTTCAGGGGAACTATTTAATTCTGTACAACGCCTCAACTCTAAATGCAGAAACTGTGACAGGATGACGAGTATAACAGAAAGAGAAGATTGTAAATTGGAAATATCACTGTCTACTTGCATTATTTATCAAATTCCAAATGTTATAGCTGCCATAGATTAACAGGAGAATCAAGCACATGATTTAAAACTTTAAACTTCCTACATGTTCAGGCGCGCGGCTGTGACAAACTGCCAAAGAAATCAGAAAGTTAATTTAATTTACTACATCTTTGAAAATCTAGGATATGCAGCTAAGATAGGTTGCCAATGGTTTCAGGGAGGTTATTTAAATCTGTACACTCTCCTAAGTATAAATGCTGCAGCGGTGATAGGTGGCCAAAGGTATCAGGGAGATTAAATAAATTTAGATTACCAGACCATGTGAAGAAGCTCATCTAAACGCTGAATCCAATAACATCAATTTCTCTCAGCTTCGACTGAACGGAGGTAATTGGCAAAGGCTTGAAACATTGCGCAGACCAAGAGAATTAAATAATCTGTTCATTGGTCCGTAATTTCTTCACTTGAACAATCTGCTTATTGACGGCATTAGAGAAGAAACACGAACCAAGCTTCCATCAAGTTTGAGATGGTTACGGTTGCAAAAATGAGAAGCCATAGTCTTTAAGGATAACATTTGGGATTTTTATAATAAAAAATAGAGAGTTAATTTAAATCTAAACACCCTACCATGCTCAAGTGTTGCGGCTGTGACAGGTGGCCGAGTATATCAGAAAGTGAATATTGGAATTTGGAAATATCGCCATCTACTAGCATTAATATCAAATCTGACTCGACAAAAGGGAAGAAGTAAGGTGAGGTGCAAATACGTGACTTAAGAGTAGGAGGAATAATGTGTAACATTTGTTGTTTTGAACAGTTTAGAGCCAAGTTTCCAGAGATGCGCCCAAGTTGAAGTTAGAAGTTAAATTTCACCATGACCAAGGGTGAGCTCTCAATATGTTAGAATTCTTTTACAATATTTATTTTCAAGTGCTGTAACCTGATAAGATAGACTGCCGTGAGAATCAAACGCTTTATTTAAATCTAAAAACTTCCTATCAAGTCCAAGTGCTGGCCGAGGATTCAGGAGGTTATTTTAAACTAAGACAATATTTGTTTCCAAGTGTTGCGTAGACAAAGTAGAGGATATAAGCTAGGGATGGAAGAAGCAAATGACACAAAAATTAAGACAACAACTATATCTCCGCTAACTATGCTTGTGAAACCAGCTACACAATAACCGGAAGAGAAGGGATTAAATGGGTAGCTTGCTCCTTTGTCATTTCAAGTAACGGACTGCTTTACCTCGCTTCCTTTGACCGTATGAAATCCTCGCCACTTCTTCCAAATTCTCTAGCAAAGAGAGTCCAAGCATCCTCGCTCTAGATTTTCAATGACTAAAAGAGGCAAGAATGACCATCCATATCGAGAGCCTCCATTGGAGGCAAAACACCGGCCAACAACATCCCGACCGTCTTCCCCTTCATCACCATTTTCAAGTGGATTAGAATAATCTTCCTACCAAATGGATAGAAGTGCAATCCATAGTGTTTGAGAGACTCCTCTCCATCAAAAATCTTGGAAAACATTGGGCATGGAATAAACGACACCCCTTCTGAAAGTATTTGTAACCCAAAGAGTTGCATGCTGCCTAGTGGTTTTGTGAAAGCAATGTTAAGGGTTTCCACTGCCTCGCTTAGCAATATCCTCCTTTCTATCAAACTTTTCTAGTAAAATGTGAGGGTCAACAACTTTGGAGGAGAAAATTTCATAGATAATACTCTTCCCTTTCACCTTCTATCTTCCCAATAAAAGCTCTAATAAAGCTTAGCTATTTATTTAGTTAGCAATAAAATATTCACCTTCCATTTTTCAAACATTTCCTTTGCATTAAAACACTTCAGCTTCCTATCCATTTAAATTCCTTATTACAATAATTATTTTTATTAAATTCATTTAGTTACAATTTCTTTCATCTTAAATTAAGAAATTTTCACTAATAATACAATTAATATTTATTATTAAATCTAGCTCTTTATTTGATCCCAAACCAGATCAAGTGACCTTAAAAATTAGATTAATTTGATAAATTACTTCTATTCATAAGATTAGTGATATTTTCTAATATAAAAATCAAATTAAATGATGCAATCCAAAAGTCCTCATGACCTAGCAAATTACCAACCACAAGCAACAAGTGAAAAAGACATGGTCACCAAACAACCAACTTCCCCAATTTCAAGAATGACCAACACGGAGGGGTATTACATCCTCCCCCCATAGACATCGACTTACTCCTGGAAGTCGAACCCAAGCATATACATGGTAACACCATAAACTAACAATAATGTTAATAATCATAAACACATCAACATGATAAATCATCAATTAAATGCCATGAAGTAAGCAATGAAAATTAAACAAACCAGAATAAGGAAATGATGCCAAAACAAAAGTGGTGATGGGGTTGCAACCAGACCAATTTTCCAAACACAAGGACTAGTGATGTACTAGGTTGGGGAAACTTTCTTGTCAGTCCCTATTTTTCCACGTCAATCCCATTGGGTGTTTATAATGCTCGCCCTGTCCTGACAATGCAGGTGGAATCGAGACTTAATTCCTGCAACCCTGCATGCAAACAAATGTTGTGCACAATACATAAATATCACCAATACATCGTGAGAGGAATTCCCAACATAGTAGGGCACTCGCGAGCGAGTGATACCACACTGTCCCTCCCACTAAACAACACATAATAGTCAAAACAATTCTAGTAACTCATAAACAATTTTATTCTAATTAGTTAGGAAATATTCGTATAAGGATACTAACCATAAACCTAATTCATCTACTATATCAAAATGAATTACTACTTAACATTATAAGTATCTATACCTGCATATTACAATTATATTACCTTCGTCACTATGCTTTCTGAAGCCCACTTCCTGTAAATCAAGAGCTACCATAGACCATTGCACATTAGTACCAATAATTCAAGTTGCATCTTAACCTCAAGATACTATATTCTGCTAAAAATCATAGAATCATTATCCACAAAACCTTACATTTTCGTTAAAACTCATAATTTTCCCACAAAGAACTCCACTTTAACCATTATTCAACATCAAATCACACATCAATTTCAATAAAAGGGTAAATTTACACCTTCTAGATTCAAGAAAACATAATTCATCAATTAAGGACAACAAATCGCAATTTCCACAAATACTCTTGACATAATCATACACATAAAACACATTACCAAGAAACACATCACACTAAAACAAGGGTCTATAGAGCATCCCCGACAGAGGCTGATTATTCTGCATTGTGCACTACACTCTAGGTCCTATCCTTTCTCAATGCCTCAAGACCATTGACCCGACACCATCTAACAGAAGAAATTCAAGCTCACAACAATGACAAAAACAAAGTGAAACTCAAGACTCACGGGTCTAGCGCAAGGTTACATAGTGAGCACACATAGTGCCCAGTGTATGAACCTAGGCTCTGATACCAATGTTGTAATGCCCCACCGTGCGAACCCCAAAGGACAATTACATAATAATTACAGCAAATTTTTTTTTAAGATTAACATAACATACATGTAATACACATTAAGTCATAACATGAATTTCATTTAAGTAGATCCATTAGCACTTACATCCCTTTGGGGTACATGAGGAGTCATTATGACTAAGATCCATACAACTAATAATAAAGAATAAAAGCCAACATACTATAACAAAATAAACATTAACAAATATAACACATACAAGATAAAGCATTGAAAAGAAACCATTTGAGTACATAAATACAACATATGCATGACTAACTTTGACACAATGAATAACAACTGCAAATAGCCACATAAGGTTAATGTTACATTACAATACCAAGTTCAAGATGTACAATGATACAAAGGTGTTTCTAGTCATAAATGGAAACCATACACGAGATAACATGATACAAAAGAATACTAAATATCATAACTGGCTCCAAGACAAATACAACTCTGGAGTCGCTGCAACAGCACCAATCCGCACCTCTCGATCCTCGACTGGGGACCCAATGGGGTGCTTAGCATGTTCCACCCGACCATGTGAGTCCAAAGACCCACCCCCCGTGCTAGGAGCTAACAAGTAAGAGTCTTCAACCAAGAACATCCCAAACATGGAACCACAAGACTCAACAACATACAAAAGCATCATAAGGATTACAAGAGTCATCATACTAACTTAAAACCATAAATTCCATCACATAAATTAAAGCAATGACCAGTAAACAAGTAATCAAAGGATGATCATAAACATAATACAATTCCAAATTTCAATCAAATAATACAATAACACCATATCACAGTATCATAAGATACAAGATCGTAAATCAAATGTAAATGAGATCATACAAGACCACAAAACATACTAAAGATGTATTAAAGCAATAATCATAAATCAATCTAAAACAACTCTCATAACCCACTTCCAGAGGAACTCAATAAAGTAAAACACATGGGCAACTAGGGGAGAGTGTCATCGATAGTATTCACATGGGTTCTCCTGGCCCTTCCTTCCAAACTGAGGCGCCGGCCCCCATCTATGGATCTCCTGTGCTCTTCCTCCCAACTGGAGGCGCCGGCACCATAGGGTAGCTCATGCGGAGCCGTAGACCTCTCGTGAAGACGAGGTCACGACCTTGCCAACCATGGCCTTCTCAGCCTTCCATTAGTCTACGGAAGCACTAATGAAGACGAGGCATCCATTTTAAAATCTTATAATGATATTACTACCCAACCCTCCTAAGTTAATTATTAGGTTTTCACTTGTTTAATAACTCTCACTTATGGGTTCTCCTGCTCTTCCTTACTGCTAGCTGCCCCAATGGTGAGCCACTCTCCCTAGAGACCCAACAACATAAAAACCAAGGAACCAAGAACAATTAAGGGTTGTACCATCATAATTAGAACAAAGAATCACATCATAGAAGCATGCGAGGCATTACCCATCTCGCTAACAAGTACAAAAACAGAGTCTCAACAAAGTCTCGTACAACCCTTTTCAAAATAATGATACCAATATCTTGCCATGCCAAGAGTACATAAAGAGAGAACATCAACTGGCAATCATCTCAAGCCTCTGGAAGCCAAAAGAATGAAAACCCACAAACAGGGGATAAAATGAAGCAATACAGTTTCAACACAAAAAAAAAACTTATCATACGGAAGTCTCCTCAACCCAAAAAGGACTCAAGCGGGCGACCAAAATAATAAGGATCCATCAAGCTCATTCATTGATCAAATGTGAACTTAGTAAATAAAATCACCTATGAAAACCAAACAACTCAAGAGATACATCGAAATAAATTCATCATAACAACCATTAAACACGGGGACACACTTAATGAACAACAATAACCAACAAACACTTTCTATCCTTCCAAGAAGGACCAAAAATCTAATCATAACCTTTTATGACACAAAAGAGCTCTCCCTCCTTAAACATAACTCAAATAAAATAAAATAAAATACAGTAGTCAATTTGATACAAAGCAATTGGCTCAAAACCATCAAATCAACCATGAAACAAGTAAGCATCCTTATAGAGAATTTACGAGAAAGGGAATAAGGAATAGTCATCATTTAGAAAATCATCTATTTTACATAAACCCTACATTTATCCAATTATACAGAATCAACTCTTACAACTATCAATTCTCCTTATTACCAAAATAACACTATGCTAACCAAGAATTTTTCATATCTTCAACATATCCCTATCTACTTCATGAACTTATAATTATAAAGCAATCACACTAATATTCACGCCACACAATTACATGAATGAATATTTATACAAAAATGTTCATTTCACATAACAATTCCCAGGTCTCAGAAATAAATATAAAAGATTCCATTACCTACTTGCCAAGAGTATCTAGTAGCCAATCATAATAAAAGAATATGTTTATGACATTATACTTTCTTCCTATTTCAAATTAATTCTTCTAATTGACTTAATATTACTAATTTCATCATTTGCCATAATCATCTAATTTAACATCCTATAACTTACTAGCAATAACTACCTATTCAACAATTGAATTAATCAATACCTTATTACTAATATTATCCTTTCTTACTAAACTTAAGACGCTAAAAAGGAACTCGGTCAACAATTCTATTCTATCAATTGCAACTTACACTTTTCCAAATATACATTATTTTTTGCATTCCCTTTTTCTGATCTAAATCGATGAAACTACTCTTCGTTTTATTTATTTATTGTTTTCAAATTCACTAACTATATTTCTAATGAATACAAGACAAAAAGGTCTTCTTTCTTGAAATTATAATATTTATATATCAAAATTACATATATATATATATAGCACACATAAATATACATCTTTATTTATTTCTCTATTCCCATATTTCCTGATTCTCAATCTAAGGATTTGTTTACCAAAGATAGATTAACAAGCCTATCAACCCATGAGGTACAGAGAATAAATAAGTAAAATTTCATTAGAAAACATAAAGGGAGCTAAATATGATATAAGAAATATAAACCAGAGAGAGGCCATCACTATCAGTCCAAAATATTAAATGCTACAGCTGAGACTAGATGAAAATGAGATCAGAGAGATTGCATAAATCTATACACCCTACCATGACCAAATGCGCCACTGACAGATTAACTATGAAATCAGAGAGGTTAATAAGTTTACTACACCTTTGCTAGTCTAAAGTTGCAGCTATGAAAGGTGGTCAATGATTTCAGGGAAACTATTTAATTCTGTACAACGCCTCAACTCTAAATGCTGAAACTGTGACAGGTTGACGAGTATAACAGAAAGAGAAGATTGTAAATTGGAAATATCACTGTCTACTTGCATTATTTATCAAATTCCAAATGTTACAGCTGCCATAGATTAACAGGAGAATCAAGCACGTGATTTAAAACTTTAAACTTCCTACATGTTCAGGCGCGCGGCTGTGACAAACTGCCAAAGAAATCAGAAAGTTAATTTAATTTACTACATCTTTGAAAATCTAGGATATGCAGCTAAGATAGGTTGCCAATGGTTTCAGGGAGGTTATTTAAATCTGTACACTCTCCTAAGTATAAATGCTACAGCGGTGATAGGTGGCCAAAGGTATCAGGGAGATTAAATAAATTTAGATTACCAGACTATGTGAAGAAGCTCATCTAAACGCTGAATCCAATAACATCAATTTCTCTCAGCTTCGACTGAACGGAGGTAATTGGCAAAGGCTTGAAACATTGCGTAGACCAAGAGAATTAAATAATCTGCTCATTGGTCCTCAATTTCTTCACTTGAACAATCTGCTCATTGACGGCATCAGAGAAGACACACGAACCAAGCTTCCTCCAAGCTGAGATGGCTACGGTTGCAAAAAAACGTGAGAAGCCACAGTCTTGCGGATAACATTTGGGATTTTGATAATAAAAAATAGAGAGTTAATTTAAATCTAAACACCCTACCATGCTCAAGTGTTGCGGCTATGACAGGTGGCCAAGTATATCAGAAAGTGAATATTGGAATTTGGAAATATCGCCATCTACTAGCATTAATATCAAATCTGACTCGACAGAAGGGAAGGAGTAAGGTGAGGTGCAAATACGAGACTTAAGAATAGGAGGAATAATGAGCAACATTTGCTGTTTTGAACAGTTTAGAGCCAAGTTTCCAGAGATGCGCCCAAGTTGAAGTTAGAAGTTAAATTTCACCACGACCAAGGGTGAGCTCTCAATATGTTAGAATTTTTATAATATTTATTTTCAAGTGCTGCAACTGCGATAGACTGACAGGAGAATCAAACAGTTTATTTAAATCTAAAAACTTCCTATCAAGTCCAAGTGCGCGGCTGAGGATTCAGGGAGGTTATTTAAACTAAGACAATATTTTGTTTCCAAGTGTTGCAGAGACAGAGCAGAGGATATAAGCTGGGATGGAAGAAGAAATGACACAAAATTAAGACAACAACTATATCTCCTGCGAACTATGCTTATGAAACCAGCGCCTACACAATAACTGGAAGAGAAGGATTAAATAGGTAGCTTGCCTTGTCATTTCAAGTAACAGACTTCGTTGCTTACCTGTTTCCTTGACTGTATGAAATCTGCCACTTCTTCCAGTCCTCTGGCAAAGAGAGTCTACATCCTTTTGCTCAGATTTTTTGAACGACTAAAAGAGGCAAAGAATGACCATCCATATCGAGAGCTCCATTGAGGCAAAACAATTCGCCAACAACATCCCCGACCGTCTCCTTCATCACCATTTTCTGCGGGATTAGCCAATCTTCCGGCCAGCGGATAGAAGTGCACCATAGTGTTTGAGAGACTCCTCTCCATCAAAATCGTGGAAAACATTGGGCATGGAATAAACGATACCCTTCTGAAAGTATTTGTAACCCAGCAGCTGCATGTCTAAGTGGTTTTAGAAAGCAATGTTATGGCTTCCACGGGCTCGCTAGCAATATCCTCCTTTCTATCGAACTTTTCTAGTAAAATGTGTGAGGGCTGAACAACTTTGGAGGAGAAAATTTTGCAGACAATACTCTTCCCTTTCACCTTCTATCTTCCCCCCCACAAAAGCTGAATAAAGCTATTATTTATTTAGTTAGCAATAAACTATTCACCTTCCCTTTTCCAATTGCTTTCCTTGCATTAAAACACTTCAGCTTCCTATCTATTTAAATTCTTTATTATAATAATGATCTTTG
>VDFB02369062.1:0-10518 GCA_007258455.2 Sequoia sempervirens | reverse complement strand
GGGGACCAATTGCGCTAAAATGAGTAACCTCCAGGTTTTAAAGAAGCTGTATCTTCCATGTATTGGGGGGTGAAAAAAGAAAAGGAAGTATATATATTAAAATAAAATATAATTTAAGGCGATGCACCAAGATTTAAGTAAATAGGCACAATAAATCTTCCTTTTGGATAAGATTTGAGGGCCCGTTCAACAATTTGCATGCCTATAAATAACATAAAGTAGAGATAAAATTCTTAAGAAATTAATCAAACAATATAATATGACTTCCATATGCATTCACTGAACAAGAATAGTACAAACATGATTTGAACAACAAAATTATATTGAAATTATAGAAGCTTTGATAATAAACAACTCATTATGACAAAACTAGCACAATATAATGTTTTATCTATTAACTAAGAAATAGAGAGGCCGCACAGATTGGAATAGTCTATAAGTCTTAATACAATAGTTAGAAAATAATACAAAGGTTGAGAGTCTTTTAGTACTTTTCCTGTGTATTTTTGAACCCTTTTTCAGAGAGTTCAAGCAGTATATATAGATCCTTCCACCACTTGAAAGCTAGGATAATAGAAAAGATTCCCTAGGCACAGGCCATGCCAACCGTCGCAATGATTCTCCAAGATCAACGAAATAGAAAGATTCTAAAACATGGCATTTAGTTTCCTTGGAAAAAGTGCACCCTTCTACAAATGATGGATGTGGTCCAAAAGCGAAAGCAATAGAAATCTCCTGAAGACATGTGTCAACCGCCCAAAGAGTCGGTTAGGACACATGGTGTAGAGGCGGAGCCTCTCATTAATTTATCCTTCCCTTGTGACCATGATCCCCGCGAAGATGAAACATGGTGAAGATACAGTGCTTCCCATTCATCCTTCCTTCCTTTGAGACTGAAGTCCCCGCGAAGGTGACATGTGGTGCGGTCCTTGCTTCAAGCTTTGATTGTGGGGTCCGCCAAAAAAGTGCTAGCAGAGAATGCAACGTGGCACACAGGTGGAGCTCAAAGAAGAAACAAAGGGAAAATAAGTCCCAAATGTACGCATAGCTAACACATGGAAAAAGCGGATGAAGGGGCAACTGAAAGGAGCCCATAAATATGCAAACATACAAATCATGGGTTGGGGCCAATGCAAAACCAACAATGTCAACTCAGAGGGAGCATAAGGATTTATTAAATCCACAACATGGATTTAAAGTTTTTCAATCATTAAAGTGAGATTTAATTATTGATATCCACATTTAGTATTAATATAAGAATGAATTCTCAGAACTAAATTGAGGAATAGAGGAATTGTAAACCTAAAAATAAAGGAGTAAAGGAATTGTAGAAGATTTACAAATGGAGTAATAAAGGAATTGCAATTCCAGAAGTGAATGGGTACAAAGTTAGGACTTTACCATGAAAAGAGAAGATTTGAATCATGCCATGAATGAAAATGATCTTTAGGCTAGCTTTGAATCTCTTGTAAAATTTCTACTTTAATACTAAAGCACAATATTTTTTAGCTTCAATAGAGCATTTATTGCTAGTGGTTAACTTTTGGAGGCCGACCTCCATTATTTTAATATAAATTTGAACTTGAAAATTTAAGAGGGAATTTTGGTTGACCTTGTTAGCCGACCTAACTTGTAAACCCTAATATGGGCCGCCCTAAGTGTATATTGCTATAAATAGGGTTTTTTCCCTCATTTGTAAAGGTTAGACAATTGGAAAAGAGTTAGAATTTTAGCTGAGGCATTAGAAGGAGCTCTGTAATACTTGAGATACTTGAAAAACTTGGATTGTTTCAAATTTTGGGGAAGCAAATACAAGAGAAGGCATTGTTATTTGGTGTCCTTAATTGTGTTATTCATCTATGCATGGTTCTTGTGTTTCTTGTATTTTAGATTTTGAAGGTTTTCTTTAAGTAAGTTACTCTTTAGATAATCTTAGAGATGTTTATGTTTTAGTTGTGTTTATGGTAGAATATTTGAAGTGTTTGAGCAATCCTTGGACCATACTTTTGGCTACTTATTGAATGTAAGTGGCTATGTAAAGTTAGCTTGGGCCTATATCTGATGTGTTTGGTTCAATTGTGGGCATTTATTCATTTCAATGCTATATTTGGGGTTGATGTGTGAATGCTTTGCAAAATGGAAATATTTATACCTTGGAAGATAACACTATTTATGTGATATTTTAGGTTAATATGGGTTTAGCAAGAATTGGTTTGAAGGGGTTGGTCCACTTTAAATGCTCTATCATTTTCTTAGCTGATTCTAGGAGTTAGATTTAGATTTCTTTGAAACCCTTTATTCCTTTTGTCATTTCTTTCAAAACCGGGTTAGTTTAGGATTTATAAGCATCAAAAATTGCTATATTTGATGAACTTGAGAATCTCAATACTTTTGGTGCAAGAGCACTAAGGTCTTTTGGTAGATCTTAGTGATTTTTGGCTTGTAGGTGGTTCTAGCCAACCACCAAGGGAATAAGGACTATGTTATAAAGTCCCAAGTATGTTTTTGATGTGTGTGTTATGGAAAACTTAGGTTGGTTTAGAGCTTTGAGGTTTGGAAAAGTCTTAGTGTAGAGATTGGGAAAAACTAGATAATATTGTCTTAGGAATTTGGCCTAAAAGTTGAAAAATAGCATTAATGTTGTTCTAAGTCCGACCCAAGGGTCCTAGCATGTGGAAGAAAGGTATATAAGGTCATAAAAACCCTAATACCTAGGTTGGAAGTTCATTTTCACGAATTGAGACTTGGAGAGCATATTGTGTGATTGGAATTCAACAACTTTTGAGTGAATATTTGTGTTTGAGCCTTCATCCAATCAATGATGGATTGAAAGGTCTTTTCTGATGGTTTGAAGCTTTCCATTGTGTCACTTATTTACTATGTGAGGCATTATATTAGCCATTTAGTTCAATTGTTTTCTGTTTTGCAAGTTTTTGGAGTTTTGGCCTTATAGCTGGTTTAGGCCAGTTTTTGGAAATCATGATCCCCACTTGAATTCCCATGGAAAGGCTACCATGGCCACTTGGAATCAAGTAGGGGACTATTTTTATAGTGTAAATAGTGTGTGTGGAGTCTTGGTTTGCAGGGGAAGAGTTGAATTCATCAAACACTAGGCGAGTGCAAGTGCATTCTAGCTAGTGGCTTGGAGAGGACAGCAGTAAAGAAAGCTGATAAATGGATTGTTTTGTGCCAATCAGGAGCATGAGAGTGTGGTAACATGTAGTCTAGACATGTGTGTGCAAGGAGGAGTGTTGAGGAGGTCGTTGAAGCCCTCAAAGTTAGAAAAAGGAGCCAAAACCCTAGAAACCCTTAAAAATAGGGGATATGAGGACAATCCTATGTATGGACACTTGTAGAACCTTAAAACTGGTAAATATTGAAGCCTAGGGTACTACTAGGAAGGATATCCAAAAATATTTGGGGGTTGTTAAGGCCGTTTTTGAGAAAAGCCAAGAAATAGGGTTCTAGGAGGCCTAAAAGGGGCAAAAAGGCTACAAGGCCTAGAAACTAGAAAATCTTGAAAGCGAAGGGAAAAAGGTGAAAGTATCCAATGAAATGGATCAGTGAGGAGTTAAAAAACCTAAAGAACAACAAAACCACCTTACCTTAGCCCTGGAGTGGTTAGGGCGCACTTGGGCCAGTGTGGAGCTCATGGAAGCCTAGTGGCGAATTGAGAGTGTTGGTGAAGATTTTGAAATTGGTGGAGAGACCTACAAGGCGTTAGGGGTTTAAGAGAAATACCTGAGTAGGGTAGAGTGGAATACCCTAAGAATACCAAATAATAGGTCTTGGGAAGAGCAAGAGTGCTCTTGAGGTATAGGGCTCCCCATCAAATTGGTATCAGAGCCAATAAAGGCTTGGGAATTGAAACTAGTAAATGTCAGAGGGAAGTGAATCCATAGGAGAGAATACCATGGTGACCAATGCAAAGCTAGCTAGAGACTTTACAGAGCAGCAAGAGAAGAATAGGCTTCTTGAAGAGGCTATGGAAGAGATGAAGCAAAAATTAGAAGTTGTTGAAACGACAAGCAAGATGAAAGTGCAGTTGTCAGAGGACAAAGGCAAGGGTAAATACCAAGTGGAGGAGGACATAGAACCAGAACCTGACCCTCCATTGGCAGAGGAACCTTTCCTCAAAGCATTGAAGGCATTGAGTGGCAAGGCACTTGAAGGTATCCCTGTGTTCACAGGAAGAATGGATGCAGAGTTGGTTATGGAATGGATAGAGGGAATGGAGAATCACTTTGAATGTGATGGAGTTACAGAAGCACAAAAGGTGAAGATAGCCAAATCAAGGCTAAGAGGACAAGCATTAACTTGGTGGAAGTTTCTACAAGAAGAAAGAGAGAAGGAAGGCAAGAAACCCATAGGAAGTTGGAAGACAATGGTGGCTAAAGTGAAGGAGAACTATCTACCTGAGGACTATGATATTCAATTGCACAAGAAGAGGAAAAATATCAGACAAAGAGACCTAGATGTAGCTGCATATACAGAGGAGTTCCAAAAACTAAGCCTTAGATCTAGAGTGCAAGAAGCTAAAAGCATCAAGGTGGCTAGGTACCTAAATGGTCTTAGATGGAGCATCCAAGAGGAGTTGAGTCTTTTCACACTTACTACCCTCCATAGCTGCTATCAAATGGCTATTAAGGTGGAAGAGAAACTGAAAAAGAAACAAGATTCCAATACTAGGGGTAAAGGAAGAGGTAGAGACCCTAGAGGTGGACATAGAGGAGGTTTTGGTGGAAGAAGCCAAGAGAACAAAGGGCAAGGTGATTCCAAAGGTGGAGAGCAGTCCCATGAGACAAATAGTAGAGGGGGTTACAGAGGTAGAAGCTCAAACAATGGAGGAAGAGGCAGATCAGGAGGCTTTGGGAGAAGCTCTCATTTTGCTTCCATGAAATGCTACAATTGTGGACAGTTGGGTCATCTAGCTTATAGGTGTCCTGACAAGCCAACATCTTCACAAAGTGAGAGGAAGATCAACTATGTTCCTCATCTGAGACCTCCTTTGAATCAAGTTTATGTTGTACCAAATTATTCAAACAATGTAGGTCAAACACCTTTTCCTCAACAACAAGCCAACATCCCAAGCTATTTGTAGAAGTCTGAGGTGCTAAATCAATCTTTGAGCCAAGGCTTTCATGCAGTCTATTTATAGAATTATGAATATTTTGGGTTTGCATCAAGCAACTCAGACAAGGAAAGGTTGGATGAGCTAACAAAACAAGTTAAGAAGTTTTCCACATAGGTAACCTACTTGCAGAACCAGAATAACCAATTACAAGCTACTCAAAGAAGCATCCAATGTAATTATAATATAGATAATAGGAGGCAATAGAGAGTTTGGTTACAATAGAGATAATAGGGATTCTATGCAATGATATAACGAGGGTTATGACAGGGGCCAGTCATCGGGACAAAAATTTGATAGGAGGCCAACACCAAGGAAAAATAGGGCATGAAACACTAGACCTAACAATGGAGGGGTTCCAACACCATTGGATTAGCCTAACAATCCAGAAAAGAATACTAGCACAATCCTCGTAGCATAGTCTACCCTTAGGGGATATTTCCGACTTCACAAGACAACCCATCATTCATAATTTGATTGTCCTAAGTTCCAAATAGTTGCAACTATATTCTGGATGGAAGTGAAAGATGCTATAGGAGGTCCTTAATATGGTCAAGAAATAGTACCTTCAGATCCTTACGATTCACTAGTGTTAGTGTTGAACCATGCCCCTTTTCCCAGAGGAGAAGAGAATGGACCTGAAGAAGAATCCACGAAGGAAAATGCAAAATCGGAACAAGTATACAATGGGGGGTCAATATCATAGCTATTTGAGACTGACAGAGCTGTTGAAAATGGTCCTTTGGATGAAGAAGAACAAAAAATAATTTATGAAGTTCAAATGTTCCACCAAAGGACTAGGCCATATGATTTAAGAAATAGGCAGGACAGTGGACCATTTACCACCTCTATACCCTTAAACAATTTCAGAACTCCTCCTAATCCCAATGCTAGTAATAACCCTTCATATCCTCATGTACCAAAATAATATTTCTTTAGAGGAGGATCTTTTGATGCTTCAAAGGGAGAAGTTGCCAAAGATCAACAAGGGATATCTTAAAGGAGTAGCCAATCTGATATGACTGTATTTCAGATGGGAGAATATGTAGCAGAGGAACTGAAGAAGGTGAAGGTTAGTCTTTCAGTCTTTGAGCTGTTGAGAGTTCCAACTATTTAGAGTGTTGTGTTAGGTTCGTTGAGTGACCATGCATCCATGAAGTTCTCATAGGACTCTGCTGCTAGGAGGGTTGGTTTTACTTAGCCCTTAGTCAAAGATATAGCTGTAAAAGCACAAAATCATCAATCAGTTCTGAATCAGAATACTCAACAAGCCAAGGAGTAACCACAAACATAGATAAAGGATAGGAATAGAGAAAAATAAAAAATATATGTAGCTAAGATTGATTCTCCAGTAAGTCCATTTCAAACAAAGTAGGATACTCCTCCTTTTCTGATTTCTATTCGGATTTTTGGAAAAATCTACATAATTGTCTATTGGCTTCTAGTGCATCCATAAATGTAATGTCATTCTTGATTTGTAAATCCCTTGGAATCACTCCTACTCCCTCCCAATGTAAAGTGACTCAATTGGATAAGACTGAGGTGAGCATCGTAGGGGAATTAAAAATGATCCTGATGCAAGTGACGTTAGATCCATGAGTACAACAGGTTATAAATATCTAGGTGGCTGATATACTTGATGCTTACAGAATGATCCTTAGTAGAGATTTCATGAGAGTTCTTAATGGATACACTTCAACTGATTACTCTCATATGTGGCTTCCATGGAAGGGAGTCCCAAATTAGATTAGGATTGAGAGAGAGCCTAGACTAAAGTACTTGATTATTGAATATCAGAATACCTCTAATGAAGTGCTTATTCTGAAGCAAGTTTAGGAAACTATGTCCTAGCAGTTTTTGCTGAAGAGTTACAGGTGGAGGAGGTGTTTATGATGCAATAAATACTAAAGGATTTCATTCAATCCTCTGGAAGCACTGAGGTAATTGTAGAAAATGAAGAAGATTCTGAATTGGGTGATAGTAATCATGGATTGTTTGACAATTTTTGAAAATTTATTCAGAAATGCATTAAGGACCAGATAAGTTTGGGAAGACAAATGGAATTTGAGGAATTTCTGCTACCCAACTGGTGCAGGGTGCACAACACTTCCCATCTTGAGTTTGAGTGTTGTCTCTTCCAGACCACAATTGAGCAGATCAAGAGATGGATTAATCTGCTCTCAACAGCTGGACTTGAAATGCAAGAAGTACATCGAGATAGAAAATGGAAAGAGCCAATCATGCAAGATGATCCTTCCTCTAGTAGGAGTGGGAGTATCAATGATCCTAAAGTTAGTTCGTCTCCCAAAATTTGGACTTTGCAATTCGATGGATCAAAGTGTAAGAAAGGTGCAGGAGCCGGATTCAAATTGATAAGTTCGATAGGGAAAACCTTCTTTGCTGCTCATAGGTTGTAATTTCAGCACACTAATAATGTAGCTGAGTATGAGGTGATGATCCATGGGTTACTGATGGCCTTGAAGAAGAATTCCAAGGTATTGCAAGTGTTTGGGGACTCTGAGTTAGTGGTGAAACAAGTCAGAAGCCAATATTTCTATCACAACAGGAGGATGACTAACTACTGGCATAGAGTGTGGGACTTGATCGAAGGCTTCAATGCATTTAACATCCAGTTGATCCTAAGGGCTAAGAATCAAAATATAGATGCTTTGGCCCAAGAAACCAGTAGGTTGGAACCTCTATCCTTATCTGGATTAAAGAAATTCACTATTGAATTAACAACGGTCCCTTCTATACCTGACAATGTTACATATTTCCAAGTGTTTGAAGATGATAAGCACATCCTAGACTTCATAACTAGTTTTGATGTGTTCACTTCACAAGTGATTGATGAGATGGAGTCCCTAGAAGCAGAGTTGGACATGGAAGGAATTCTCAATTTGAAAACAAACACAATCCCAAGAGGAATGGTGCAGTTGGAGAGGATTTTTGATCTTGACAAGATAAAGGATCAAAACCAATAGACAAAAATAGATTTGATAGACAGTCAATGTGATACCTACAATATGGGCACTCCTGATATCATTAAGAATGTGTACATTGGAAAGGTGTGTACCCCAGAAGAAAGGAAAGGTCTAATAGAGACATCACATGCTTACCAAGATGTCATAGCATGGAGTTATGAAGACCTGAAGACTTATGACACCTCCATTATCACGCACACCATTCCCTTGAAACCTAGAAAAGAAACTTTCTAGCAGAGGCAGAGGCTTATCAATGCACTATTAGAACTGATCATTCAAAAGGATGTGTATAAATTATTATCTTCTTGAATCATATTCCTAGTTCGACACTCCACATGGGTGGCCAATTTGGTTCCCGTTTACAAGAAAAATGTTGATATAGGTTGTGTGTTGATTTCAGAAATCTTAATCGAGCATCTAAAAAGGATAACTATCCAGTTCCTTCCTTGGATGAGGTCCTACAAATTGTGAATGGATCTCAGATGAAGTCCTTCCATGATGGTTACTTTGGTTATAATTAGGTCACGGTCCAATATGAAGATAGGCATAACACTGCCTTCACCACCAAGTGGGGTACATCTGCATACAAAAGAATGCCTTTCAGATTGCTTAATGTAGGGGCCACATTCCAGAGGGAAATGGTTATCACTTTTAAGGAAATCATAGGAAAATGTATCATCATCTATATGGATGATTTGACAATTTTCTCCAAGAACAAAGGTGATCACATTGCAGATTTGTGCAAAGTATTTCAGAGATGTAGGGAATTTGGCATGTCCCATAATCCCAAGAAGTTCATATTCAAAGTAGCTGAAGGAAAGGTCCTGGGACATGTCATTTATGAGCATGGGATTTCAATTGATCTTGAAAGAATTCAAACTATCTTTAATAATTAGCTACCTGCCAGTAAGAAGGAGATGAAATCTTTCTTCGGGAAGATTAACTTTGTTAAAAATTTATCACAGGGTTTGTAGAAATAGTGAAACCACTAAATGCAATGCTAAAGTAGGATGCCAAAGTGGAGTGGAATGTTGAGGCCAAAAAAGCATTTGATGGATTTAAGAGGGCCATAGTTGCTTCCCCAGTGTTGGTAAGTCCTAATTATCAGAAGCCCTTGTACATATATTCTTTTGCATTTGATCATTCTTGTGCAGCTCTTGTTGATGCAGAATGAGATGGGAGAAAGTAAGAGCTAAGTGGGTTACCATGCTACAGGAATGTGAACTAGAAATTTAGCCTATGAAGTTGGTAAGGGAATAGGCTTTGACATAGATGATGGCTCAAATAGGGCCAAATATTGTTGCACACTAGTATCACCTTCAAGATGTATCTCCGAATGGATGGTATTATGATATTGTACATTATTTGCTGAACAAGAAATATCCTGATCATTTGAACATAGTATAACAAAGGGTCTTGTGCTTGAAAAGTGACAGTTACATGTTGCAAGGGAGAATTCTGTACAAGAAGAATCATGACGGTATCTATTTGCGGTGTTTGGGAAAAGAAGAAGCAGCTGGCATGATGAAAAAATTTCATGACAAATATGGCATAGGCCATGGTTTCAGTCTCGCTATTGCTCATCAAATCTCAAAGGTAGGGTATTACTGGACCACTTTATTTAAGGATGCACACAACCATGCGAGAACTTGCCATGTATGCCAGATGTGTGCCACTAAGGAGAAATGTTATGCTCTTCCATTATAGCCCATTACTGATGTAAAACCCTTTGCACAGTGGGGTGTGGACTTCATCACCCAATTAACCCACCATCCTCTACAGGAAACATGTATATTCTTACTGTTACTGATTATTTCACTAGGTGGACACAAGCTATCCTTGCAAATAGTGTACTACTAAGGTAGTGATCAATTTCCTCGAATTAGGTATCATTAACCGATTTGGTTGTCTTTTTTCTTTGGTATGTGATAATGGCTCTGCATTCTCTTCTTTGAAATTCTTGGGCTGGGCATTTAATCACGACATTGTTATTAATTTTTTCTCAAATTACTACCGTCAGGGGAATGGGCTCGCTGAGTCCACTAATAAGAACCTCTTGACTGTGATCTGTAAGTTGATTGAGAGGAATCCTAAGGATTGGCATACTCAAGTGAGATTTTCCTTGTGGGAAAATCTACATGAAAGAAGATGTCCCTAGGAACATCCCCATATCACTTGGTCTATGGTTTTGAACCTGTATTTCCTATCCAGTTAAGGATTCCCACTCTCCAGTTCATTAATGAGTATTACGAGGAAGGAGAGTGTTTAGAGGCCCGTCTCGCTAAACTGCTAAAGTTGGAAGAAAAGAGGGATGCAATCCTATAAAACTTTGCTAAAAATTAGGGTGTAGTTATAAGGTGGTTTGATTGTAAGGCTAAGGTTAAGGCCTTTTGGATTTTAGAC
>VDFB02369060.1:0-40848 GCA_007258455.2 Sequoia sempervirens | reverse complement strand
GAAATACAAGAATGCCGTAGAAAATGACTTAGAAATGCAAATAAAGTGAAACAAAAAGCTATGAAATAGAAAGTGTGCACCTAGAAATATGTTGAAGACTAGAAATATCTCTAAAATTTTGAAATTGTTACTTTTTAGGCCTAGTGGGACTCATTCACCATTCTAGGTGAATCAATCCTAGTTTTGGAAAAATGTCTTCGAACAAGTTTCAGCCAAAAGGGTATCCAAATCCACAAAGATCTCCAAAAAACACATACAGTGGGACTCATTCACCATTATTGAGGGATGAGTCCCATTTTGTTGAAAAGTGTCTCAAGGGAAGAATCTTGAACTGAAACTTTGCAAGCCTCTGAAGATGGATGAAATAAGCACTTCCTTATTGATTTCATGTAGATTGGATGGATATTTTTTCCTAGATTTGAGTTTCCATGGGTCTTGAAAACTTTGACAACGTTTGCAACTTTTTCATTTTGGCATTTTTCTTCAATCTACAAACCTGCAGTCACACATTAAAGAGGTGAAAACTTTTTGATTGTTAGAGGAATAGGGGTTTTCCTTGGTCAAACTCCTTTTAGGTAATTAAACAAAAATGATGAAATAAGATAATGAAGCATAAATATGAAATAATGCAATTAGCAACTTGCCATGATGAGGGGTCTTGAATTTCTACAATTATGCATGAAAAATCTACACTTGAATGCCTTAGAAAATTATCTTGATGACTTAAAATGTTAAAAGCCTAGCTTGCTTGACTTGAGATGGATAATGAATGATGAATAGGTCATGAATTAGGGTTTAGAACCTTGTTTTTATAGGCAGTCCTACTCAAATTCCTGTTAATTTGATCCCCAAGGCTAACATTGAAGAAAATTAAACTTAAACCCTAATTTTTCCCGCTCAAACCTTGAAAATAACCCAAATGGGACTCATTCGACATCTTAGGTTAATTGGTCACACCTAGATGGGAATCATTCACCCAAAGTGGAAAATGGGTCTCACAAGGGCTCTTTTACTAGTTGGAATGTCGGGGAGTGACAAAATCATGTTTATATGTTGATTTTATCGAGTCTTTGATCAAAATAAGCCTTAAGATGTATAATATGGGGTCATAGGGGTCTATTAATGATTATATAAAGGGTGATTAGGGATAGGGACACAAATTTCAATGTGAAAGTGTGATTAGATACACTCTACAATATTAAAATGAGGTCCACAAAGCCTAGAAAGCCAAAACATCCAATGTGAATGTGTAAAACACATGTCAACACTAGATTAAAATTGGGTTTAATTTTCAAGCCTTCTATATTAATGTGAAAATGAAATTAAATATATTTTACAATATTGAATTAAGGGTAAAATAGGTCTATTAGACTTAAATGCCTAATAAAAGTTTAGAAAAGTGCCAAAGTTATTTACAACAGTTTACAACACCTTTACAAGACATGCATGTTATTCAGTTTCCATGGGTCCAAGACCTAATGTGGATGTGTAAAACACCTTAAAACACTAGACCAAGGTGATATTAAGTCTAACTATTCCCGAGTCAAGCAAGGGATACATTTTTCTATGCTACAATTCTAAAGGCTCCAATGGACTCTAATGGAGATGGAATGTTGCTAAATTTAGCCGAGATGGGACTATGATAAGAATGGTGCCATTTTTGAACTTATTCTTTTGGAACATGTTCAAGATTGTGGCTGCCAATTCTGTCAGATGTTGGTACATATGGGAGGGTGAAAATAAATCAAGGCAGGGTACAAACCGATACTCTGAGATTAAATCTAGATCACTCCCTGCTATCCTACTATGGAATTTAAATGAAATTGTATTAATTGCCATGAGTGAGTGGGTAAATATGACATGAAAAGGTTTACTTAATGCTAAGTATGAGGTTAAATGTTTATACATAGTGGATGTATATCTACTTAGGTATTTTCTGATTAAGAAAAGGCATTAATAGGATACAATTAAGCTTTGTCATGATTAATTACACTGATGATAACCATCTATTGATTTATCCTAAAGTGTGATCAACAATTGAGATTTAAAAATCAAAGTAGACTATTGTCACCTCACGCATATAATATTTTATTGAGTATTAATGGTTGGCACGCTTGCATGGATCGATATAGCGAGGATCAATAGCCACATTTCTCATTCAAAATTTGCATTCAAATTTTGAAAATTAAATTAAGTCCGAGAGTAGGTTGGTGAGATTTTTCTGCTGGTTAGGAATGTTCTTGTTCTTGTTCTGGTTATTGTGAACATGAGTAAGTCAAGCCAGTCTGAAGGTCCAAGAGACTGAATTTTCTTGAATCCAAGGACAATGCTCCTAAATATGAGATTGAAATAAAAGGATCTCCTGAAACAGCAAAGGGTAAAAGGGAACATAAGAAATTCAAGAAATATGGTGTAAAAGGAGTAATTACCACCTGTGAAGCTAGACCCTTTCAAAAGAATTGGTCAAGTTTAAGGGGAAGGAGCTGGTTGAGTATAAAAAGAAGGCAAAGAAAAGGTGCAAGTATCATAAGGCTTATCTAGGGAGGAATAATTCTCCCATTGAGGTTTTTGATAACCGTTCTAATAGTGGACATGATGTTGATCTAGAGTGTGGCCATTATCCCCTTTCCTTGGTGCCTTCTAAATATTCTGATGAGGAAGTAGTGGCAATTCCTCCAATTCCATCATGAACAAGACGTTAGCGAGCATACTCTAATGTTGATGACTCAAAGTGATGTCTCTACCCCATTTTATTTTTGATGACACCATAGCCATCGTATTAGGATCACTCTCTTTAGCATGTTTGTATTTTTTTGTTTTTAGTACTAATGTGGAAATATTTTGGGCTAGTGTGTTGGAGAAGTTCCCGTCTTCCTAGCTTTGACAACAGATATGCTTTTCCTAGGTGGTATACAAAATTTTTCTTACACTATGAATGGTAAATCTTCTTTGGTCAACAAGGACAAGGTGATTTGATGCTACTGTAGTAACAAACTATGCCTTTTGAAGCGATGTACATTCTTCATTCAAAGGATGTGAAGTTTTGTCTTTTACTCTTCTATAATTTGCAATGATTACATGTAACTAACTATCAAATGTATAAAATTATGGTGCAAATGATCTTGAAGTGAAATTAAATGTAACTATAATTGCTTGCCTAATGCTTGTTGCTCCCTTTTTCTATAAAAGGTATTCCATGGCTCACTATAGGGGTTCACATTTTGAGTCTGGTGATAGTCTAGGTAGAAGCTAAGTTTATAAGCATATTGTAGAAATTATAAATGAATAGAATAGTAAATATCTTGGTTATGGGTCATATATGTATTAATCATAAATTAGTTTCATGGAAGCCACAGATATAGATGAAAACATTAGTTTTGAAATGAGTACTCTCCTATGCACCCTTTTGCAAGTTATAAATAAAAATATCAACGGTCTTCTAATTTATCTTCTATTATTTATTTGAATTTTTGGATTTTTTTTTATTTAACTCAAAAAGTTGATTAAATGCTTGAAGAGAGTCTTAGATTTGTAAGAAATTACATAGGATTTGGTAAGAAGTTATGTTTCAGACATTGTGAGTTTTCATATTGCAAAGCACTATGGGAATAGTCCACCAATTTCTAAATTAAATGGCTAATATATTAATGGTTGTTATATGTTTGACTCCATTTTCCCAATCTATGAAGCACTAGTCTATTTGTTAGGAAATATTTCAAGCAAATGAGCTAGTGATATACCTAGTTATGGATCCTCTTGCTATAATGATAATGATAGCATTGAGTATGATCATTTCTCTATTGATCATGATTATCCTCATAAAGAAGAGATCAAATCCTTTGCTGTAAATGAGAAATATGATGATAATGATGGAAACACATGTTTGGTTGAGGAGGAAAAACTTTTTTCCTATGAAGAGTTTTTAGAATATGAGCCTGCAATGTTAACTATTAATGGTGAGAATGAAATTGAAAAGCTATCTATATGCTCTTCTAGTGATTATAATGATAGTGGTATGGAATATTTAGACCTTCATGCTAAGGAGGCTAAGGCTTTTATAACAATAATGAATGTAATAGAGATCCCCTTATTTGATGAGCCTCCATCTTCACCAGAAATGAGAAATGGTGATCATTATTGGTGTAGAGATAATCCACTCTTTGTTGAGAACTCTAATTATGCATCTGATATGGGGTTAGAGATTGGTCTTGAGAAAACAAAGCAACACATTGATGAGATCCTAGAGGGAAGTACCTATGAATGTTTTTACACTTGATATAAATGTTGTAGACAAGGTTGAGCATCATGATGCCATCTACTTGGGGGAGTATGAATACTCTCAATTTCCAATTCAGTTGGAAGGTATTATGATAGAACATGAAAATAAGGTGGAGAACAAGGAATGTTATTTAAAATATGAATATGTGTCATGTGATGATGAAAATTTTCAATTTATACCTGATTATATAATGCAGAATGATAGAGATTACATTAACAATGTTATGCTAAAAAAAATTGTGAAAGATGTTAATGGAAGTGTTTGTAATCAAGAAGATTTCAGTGGTAGCCATATATTTCTTCTTGTAAAAGGTGGGTTATACTTGTTACAGTGGTATGGTAGAGGTAAAGTTGGATTGAGGGAAATCGGTTCTTTCAATAGATTAGTCTTTAACAAGGGCAAGAATCAACCCTAAGTTTAGTGGCCTAGTGCCACCAAATAGAATTGAACCCTGGTTAGATTGCATAGTGCATATTAATAACTTGCACCTCGAGGGAAGGCTTCAGATAAGGTGGAGATAGGATCTCTGGTTTAGGTCTTTATGACCTATGTAAAAACTATATATATGTTTGTTGTCTCAGTTTTGTCTTTTGTGCTTGGTCTACTTCACCCATGATTTTGAGATCTCACCATACCTACGAGAGGAATGTGTCCTCAACTAGAGCCATTGATGGAAACCCTATAAAAATTATCTTGGTTCCATTTTAAATTTTGCAAATACTCAGCTTAGATCCTCATTTTAGGCTTAAAGTTGTGTTCCTCATCACTGTTTTAGGGTTTCAGTTGCCAAAACCCCTCAAAATTTAGCTACAAGCTTAAAAAACCTTGGCAGTTCTAATTCTACGTTGACTTGTTGTTCCCAATCTCCAATTGTCTATGCTGACACTTATGTCATTTGAATCATTATTTTTACTTCCCCCTAGCTTTAGGTTTGTCGATCACCGAATGCCTTTTTAGCACTTAATTTTTCCTATGGGCAGGCTTGATTTTCATAGTTAATGACTTAAGTATTAATTCTTCATTCCTAAGGGTTAAGTTACTATTAGCCTAGTAGAAAACCTATTTAAAATAACATTTTCTGCATGTGAAAATTTTAGTTTTGAGATGACCGTTCGATCATCGCAGAAAAACCTTGATCATTCCCTACACACCCATTTCATTTTTTTATTCATTAAAATATTCAGATAGGCTGGCGAGAGGTTTTCATGTCTCATGTCAAGTGGTGGGACCATTGCTTCCAAAAGGCCAATACACATAGCTTTGAGAAAGATCAATGGTGGGCACAACAACATGTGTTTTCATCAAGACCGTTCCCCACACGCTCGTCAATCTTATGCATTAAGGTGAAGTGATCACACGAGCTTGTAGGAATTATACATGTGTAACCTTTATATAATTGGTGGGCCCAATGTCTCTTGGTGATCAACGAATAGTATTAGAAGGAAATCAACGGTGGTCATTGAACAATGTTGCCACATCTTGGTCATTCCCCGTGTGCCCATTTTTTTCTTTCTTCATTAAAATAATCACATGAGCTACTGTGCAAGATGAAATTTGGGTAAGTACAAAAAGATGGTTCCCAAAAATGGGGCTTAAGTGGCCACTTTTTTCCTGAAATCAAGAAATATTGACCTTGGATGTGAAATTGAAGATAGTTACACTCAAAATTTTGAGATGGAACAAAAAAAAGGATCGAAGTGCTCTAAGCCTACATTCTAAACTACTAATTTATTTTGAAAATGGTTGAGATTAAGGGGTTTAAAATAGGGACATACACAAATTGGTATTTTTTTTAAGAAAAACATAACATAGCAACTCTTGTACGACCCTACCATGGTGAACTTTTTTTTAGTATTTTTAAAATAGCTATGGTCAAAAGTTAGCTAAGAGTATGTAGTTGATGCATGATTTTTCTGATAATTTTTTAATGAATATTTTATTTTTTGATAATTTTCTAAGTGGACATTTCCTGAAAAATAGAATTTTGGCCATGCCACCCCTACAAATTTTGGATACTAATTAATTTTTTTTTTTTTAATTGTAGAATGGAGTCTAGTTTCTAAAAGTATAATTTATTTGGAATTTTGATGAATAGTCAATTTATAACAAAAAAAACACCAAACACTACTTTTTTCCAAAAAAGAGATACACAAACAAAAGAAATTATGGATGAAAGGCTTAACATTGTCAGAAAGTGAAAAAAATTATATCGTTGGATAGATAAGAGAGAACCTAACATTACCTAGATGTTCTATTTGTTTGATATTGAACCACGTGCAATCTTGACAGTGAGCACAAACCAAATTATATGAAATATTCTATAATTTGCAAAAAAAACATCTCTAGTTGTTGGGAATGCCCTCCAAGCCTTTGGGTTGGTATTTAAAGGAAAATACCAATCCCAAGGCTTGGGGATTCCCAAAGAAAGATATAATGCAAGTGTTTTATCTAAGTTTTCACATGGCTTTTTACATTTGTGGGGAGCATTTCTAGTAAGAAATAACATGAGTGCAATGTAACACAATTGCGTTATGTCTTGCTTTATGTTAAATGCTACTCTATTGAATGTATTTTTATATATTTGTATGTTTGTAAGCACAAGTATGATTGTATGCCATGTATGTATGTATGTATGTGTGCATGTATGTATCAATGCATGCATATTGTATGTATGCTTATATGTATGTAGGATTGTAAATACATATGTATTATGGTTGTATGTATGTATGCATGTATTTATGTATTTCTTTAAAGGGAGGAAAATTTTAAGAGAGAAATATAGAGGTCTAGAGTTGTCTAGGTAGGGTGGGAGGGGAAGAGGGAGAGGGAGAGGGAGAGAGATAGAGACAAAGAGAGATTCTGGAGAGAGGGAGAGGGGGTGGAAGTGAGAGTTTAAGAGAGAGGGAGTGGGAGAGAAGGGGTTGGAGTGAAAGGGACTTAGCTAGGTAGGGTTGGAGGGATATAGGGAGGAAAAGAGAGAGGGGGGTTGAGAGAGAGATAATTGAGAGAGGAGGGAGAGGGGGAGAGAGAGAGAGAGAGAGAGGAGAGATGGAGAAAGAGAGTTATATATGGGTAGAATTTGCAAGCGGAGAGACTTGAGGAGTGTGAAGGGGTTGGGGAGGAGACGAGAGATGGGTGGTGAGGAGGGAGTCACGAGAGAGAGGGGTGGCAGGTGAGATAATTTATAGAGGAGAGAAGAGGGAGGTGGGTGAGAGGTTCTTATATAGGTAGGGTGGGAGGGATAGATGGGGAGAGTTACCTAGGTAGGTTGCCTGGGGTGAGACTTGGCGAGGAGATTGGAGGAGACCCAAGAGGGAGAGAGGGTGGGAGAGTGGGAGGGAGATAGAGATAGATAGATAGAGGGAGCGAGAGAGGGTCGTAGGAATTGATTAAATGAGAGGTACATAGAAAGAGGAAGAGGGTAGATAGATATAATTAGAGAGGGTAGGAGAGAGGGAGGGAGGGAGAGGTGATATGTATAGATAGAGATAAAGAGATAGGGTTTTACGGTATAGGGTTGAGGGATTAGGGTGGAGGACCTATAAGGTTGATGGTTTCTAGGGTATTAGGGTTTAAGGGTTGAGGATTGAGGGATTAGGGTCAATGGTAGAGGGTATTGGACTGAGGGTATAGGGTAGAAGGTTTAAGGGTTTAGGGTTAAGGGTTTAGGGTTGATGTTAGAAGGTTTAGGGTATAGGTTTGAGGGTATATGGTTGAAGGATTAGGTTGAGGGTCCAATGTAAAGGGTAAAGGGTATAGGGGTTTAGTGTTGAAGGATTGAGGGTTGAGGGATTAAGGGTTGAGGGTTGAGAATTCAGGGTTGATGATTTAATATATAGGGTAGAGGGTAGAGTTAGGATAGGATTCAATGGTTTAGGGTTTAAGGGTTGAGGGTTGAGGGTTGAGGATTTAAGGTATTTGGTAGAGGATTGAGGGTATAAGATTTAGGGTCTAGGGATTAGGGTTGAGGGTCCAATGTATAGGGTAGAGGGTATAGGGGTAGAGGAATTAGGGTTTAAGGGTTGAGGGTTGAGACTAGAGGGTTGAGGTTTTAAGGGTTGATGGATTAAGGGTCTAGGGTTTATGGATTATGGTAGATAGTTTTCTTGGATTTAAGGGTTTAAGGATTGAGGGATTAGAGTTTAGGTTAGATGGTATTGGGTTGAGGGATTAGGGTAGAGAGGGAGGGGTGAATGGATAAAGAGATGGCGAGATAAGTGAGATAGAGATAAGGAAAGAAGAGGAGGGAAGGAAATAGATATATGAGGGTTGAGGATCCAATGTATAGGGTAGAGGGTTTAAAATAGAGAGTAAATGGGTGACGACCTATAGGGTTGAGGGATTAAGTATTGTGTTGAGGGTATAGGGTTGAGGTATTAGGGTTGAGGGTACATATGGTTGATGGATTGGGGTTGAGAGTCTAATGTATCGAGTAGAGGGTATCAAGGTTGAGGGTTTAGGGTTTGAGGGTTGAGGATTGAGGGATTAAGGGTTGAGGGTTGAGAATTGAAGCTTGAGGGTTTAATGTATAGGGTAGAGGGTAGAGGTTTAAGAGTTGAGGGTTGAGGGTTTAATGTTTATGGTACAGGATTGAGGGTATAGGGTTGGGGGATTAGGGTTGAGGGTCCAATGTATAGGGTATAGGGTATAGGGGTTGAGGGATTAGGGTTTAAGGGTTGAGAGGGTTGATGGATTAGGGTAGAGAGTTTTCTAAGTGGGTTTAATGGTTGAGGGTTGAGGGATTAGGTTTTAAGGTAGAGGGTAGAGGGTAGATTGTTTAAAGGTATAGGGTTTAAGGTTTGAGGGTTTAGGGTTGAAATTTTAAGGGTTTATAGGGTAGAGAGTAGATGATTGAGGGTATAGGTTTGAGGGATTAGGGTTGAGGGTCCAATGTATAGGGTAGATCGTATAGGGATTGAGGGATTAGGGTTTAAGGGTTGAGGGATTAAGGGTCCAGAGGGTTGAGGGATTAGGGTAGAAAGTTCAGTAAGTGGGTTTAAGGGTTTAAGGGTTGAGGGATGAGGATTGAGGTTAGAGGCTATAGGATTGAGGGTAAAGGGTAGAGGATTTAAGGGTTGAGGGTTGAGGGTTTGAGGTTGAGGGTAGAGGATTGAGGGTATAGGGTTGGGGGATTAGGGTTGAGGGTCCAATGTATAGTGTAGAGGGTATAATGGTTAAGGGATTAGGGTTTAAGGGTTGAGGGTTGAGGGTTGAGGGATTAAGGGTCAAGAGGGATGAGGGATTAGGTATTAGGGTTTATGGTAGAGGGTATTGGGTTGAGTGTATAAGGTAGATGGTTTAAGGGTTTATGGTTTAAGGTTTGAGGTTTTATGGTTTTGATTTTACAGTTGATTGTTTAAGGGCTTAAGGGTTGAGGGTATTAGGGTTTAAGGGTTGATTGTTGACATATTAGGGTTGAGGGTATAGGGTATTGGGTTGAGGGTATAGGGTAGAAGGTTTAAGGGTTTATGGTTAAATGGTTTAGGGTTGAGGGTTAAGGGTTGAGCGTAGACATTTGAGGGTATAGGTTTGAGGGTATAGGTTTTAGGGTATATGGGTGAAGGATTAGGTAGAGGGTAGAGGGATTAAAGGTAGAGGGATTAAGAGTTGTGGGTTGAGGATAGAGGATTTAGCATCTAAGGGTTTAGGGTTGAGGGTAGAGGATAGAGTGTATAGGGTTTAAGGCTTTAAGGGTAGAGGGTATAGGATTTAAGTGTTAATGGTAGACGATAGAGGGTTAATGGTAGAGGGGAGAGAGATAGGAGTGAGTGAGTGAGTGAGATAAAGAGATTTGAGGGTATAGGGTTGACGACCAATAAGGTTGATGGTTTAGTGTATTGGGTTTAGGGTAGAGGGTGGAGGGTTAATGAGTTTAGTGTGTAAGGGTATAAGGCTGATGGTTTAGGGTTAAGGGTTGAGGGTTTAGGGTTTAGGGTTTAGGGTTTAGGGTTTAGGGTTGAGTGTTTAATGGTTTAAGTGTTGAGTTTTTAGGTTTGAGGGATTATTGTAGAGAGGGAGGGGTGGATGGATAGAGAGATGGAGGGAGAACTTAGATAGATAGAAGGAGAGAAGAGGATGGAGGGATAGAGATATATTAGGGTTGAGGATCCAATGTATAGGGTAGAGGGTTGACGACTTGTAGGGTTGAGGTATTAGGGTATTGGGTTGAGGATATAGGGTTGAGGGATTATGGTTGAGGGTACAAATGGTTGAAGGATTAGGGTTGAGAGTCCTCTATATAGGGTGAGTGAGTGAGAGAGAGAATTAAGGGTATAGGGTTGAGGACCTGTTATGCCTTGCATAACCACCCCATTTTTGTTTTTTTGTCAAAATGGGTCCACCTTGTGTTTTTTTTCCTTGGTGTTCTTGTTTGGGTCCTAGGAGTTGTTAATTTTCCTCCTAAGTCCTTGTTTCTTTTGTTTTTCGGGCTCAAGTCATGGGTAGTAACATACAGTTGTTCCTTTTCACAAGTTTCAAGTTCTTGCTCATGTCCATATCTCGACGGATAGGTTGTCATTAGGTCCTAACACTTTAGTGAATAATCACATAATTATATCAAGTGGGAAGTGTCCAAAGGATATTTGCAATAGAATACATCTCAATTCTCTCTCTTAGGTTCTCTAAATGCTAGTCAACCAAATACAGATTCTAAGTGAGAGGGCCTCTAAAACTAAAAGAAATGAATTATCTATCTAGAAAGTAGGAAATGATCTTAAACTAGAAAGCATAGAAATGATTAACCTAAAGAATGCATAACTTGTTGAAGAAGTAAAACATGTAAAGAAATTATGAAACATTATCTAATGTATATTAATCCAACTATGAACATGAAACAATTTAACAAAATCTACTGAAGAAAGATGCTTTGAACATTCAAATGTTAAGTTCATAAATTACAAACTTAGCTACAACCTGCAGGCTTGACACTGACAGCATAATATATACTCATGAAAATGAATTTCAACTTAAACTATTATCTACTAAAATAAAATATATAATAATGAATATAATACTTATCTATCTATCTATAACCCTCAAGTGGCTAGCTGTCGGGTGTGTCTACAGCTACCTCAGATCACATGCACTAGAAATTCTCTAACCTACTTCATTCCAAAGATACATCCATATTACATAGTAATTCAAAGAGTGGTAAGAAAACTCATATTCATATGGTATTTTTTACTAAAAAGAAAAATTTGTAGCATAACGATAATCTTCTCTATTCATTATTTGTAATAGTTACATATTTATCTGAAAAATGACTAACAAAAATCCTATTTTTTAGTCGATAGAGTATTTTAATATATTTCTAATATCAAAGGGACTTTAAAGCCCATTATATACAATAATAAAGAGGCACACATGATCTATAATGTTTTTGAAACTAAAAAATAATATAATTATAAAGATTTGGCCAAAACGTGCGCTCCTTGAATTCCAGCACCCACACGGTTGTTTGCAAAACTATGAAAATACGCATTCATTTCTCCTCTGATTGGAATGGTTATTGGAAGTGGAATTGACCTATGAAATACTCAAGACTAAACCATTAAATCAACATAAGTTAGTTTAATTCAATCATCTCCAAGAAATATAGTTTGTACTCTTATTCATAGAAAGAGAGCACTTATTTTTCCTAAAGGTAATCAATTGGCAAGGTTATTAAGGCTAAAAGGTTTAGATTTACATATTGAGCCCATTATACTGATGAGGATATTTTTACCTCATCATTTCCTCCCCTTCCTAAGTCCAAGCAGGTCCTCCTTCTCTTTGGTGTTTCCCCTATCCATCATTCCTTCTATTAATTTCCTCATACTTAGCACTGAGATCATACACATCATCTGCCTCTATGTCCAATATCTCTGGATTCCTCAAGAACCCCTGATGAAAAGTAACTCTTTGTCTCCATATGGGAAAATTTTCTTCACTTTGTTCTAGATTGGTATACACTAAAATAGGTGGTGAAAGAATCAAGGGAGGTCTATACCTCATACCAATCTAGTCAATTTTTAATTCCCTCAAAATTTTGGCCAAAGCTATTTCTCTTCTGTAGGACCATCTAATATTAAGAGGTGAAATTATTTCCCTCTTTTTGAGATGCATAAGAAGAGGGGTATACCTTTCTTCACATGCATGCCATGCTGGTCCTATTAATTATGGTCATTGTTCCTGAAAGTAATCATGACACAACCTGAGATTGTTATTGTATTTCACCTAGGTATACTTCCTTTTTAATTTTGACACCCAAAATTTTTTTCTTGAAAGAGAGAGGCTTCCTATGAGGGTATCTCATCTGCAACCCTATAGTTTTTTCTTACTGAGCATACTCTCTTGATCTATTTTTCTAGTGAAGTTGATTTTTCATAGTGGACATGAATGTTGTTAATTCTACTTCTCCCACAAAGAAGTTAATAAAGAAATCTATATACTTTCCTAAGAGAAAATTGTGAACAAAGAACTCACACAACAAATTTTGTTGTTTAGGGAGTGACTCAACAAATACTTTTAAAAATTCCTTATCATCGGGGCCACAAGGATGGTTTTGGTAAATTATTTGCAATTTCCATCTTAAAAGTTGTTCATTAAGAAACATGGATTACATCCTAGATGGTCTTATACAGGCTAATAGAAATTCACCAATTTCATAGGCATCCTGCTTACCCCTATATGTCTAATGGAAAGATTCTTTTAAGATGACTAATTCCATCTTTAACCTATTATTTTCAAATTCCACATCCTTCAAGAGGTAACAATGCTCTATCTATTTCATTAACATTGTGGGAATGCATACCTAGAACCAGTCTATAACAATAGGTTCATTTTATGTCCCCTTTGATTCCATGATTGGTTGAGTATCACTCTCTTGAAAAATTTGTTCTAGCTCCACAATTTTACTCACAGAGGCATTTAACTCAACTTCCTGTCAATTCTTTTCTTCAAAAGCACTGAATAATTGTATAAAATTATTTTTCAAATCTTGAATACACTTATCTTTCTCACACAAAGCAACCCAATGTTGCTTACCCTGTTCATTCCATTGTTGGATCTAGTATTGTAGCTACTCAATAAGCTTGTCTTTTCCTCCATTTGTGTAGTCAATTTGGAAATTTGCTGGTCTCTTTTATGTACAATTGTATTTTGTACCTCAATTTTTTCTTTCTATTGGTTAATTTGTGCTTCATCATCCTGCAACCTAGCTCTCAACCCTTCAATTTCTACCTTTAAATTTTTTAATTCCTCATTTATCTAACTGGATTCTTCATCCCCTATGTCCATAGAGAAGGATGCATGAGGAATTTCTTCATTAGGATGAGGCACATTTTCCTCTTTGGTGTCCTTAGGAAGGGATGAGTGAGGTACTTCTTCCACTTTTTCATCAACATGGGGTGCATTTTCTGCCTTAGTGTTCTCAGGAAAAGATGAGTAAGGCACTTCTTCTATTTCTTCATCAATTTGATGTACATTTTCTTCAACTTCTGATATACTCCATTCCCTATCAAGAAACAAAGAGAATCCTCCCCCATGATCATCTTCATTCTACTCTTAATGTGGTGATTGTATTTTCTCCCCATCCTATTCTTCAAGTGATAGGGTTTCCTCATTCTTTTCCCTAAGAAGTTGATCCCCTTGCTTTTTTGTTTCATCTATCTCCTCATTATCGAGTGGACTATCAATTTCTACCACCTTTATTGGAGTCCTAGCCTTTTTCTTTTTTGAAGCACTGCCTACATCTTGGGGTTCAATTTCATTGGCCCCTGAAAATAACCATTTACTCCTCCTTAGAGGTGGAGTTTTTTGAAAAAAAACATTACTTCGTTTCTTTTTATTTTGAGGAGGTTACTCCTCTCTTCCAAAATGCACAATTACCACCTCCCCTTTTTGTCCTAGGGTTTTTAATTCTTCTGGAAAGGTTTTCGGTGTATCACCACTGGGAGGCGTGAAGGTATGTTGAGATTTAGGGGCACTCAATGCCTCTGAGGAGGGTTCTTCTACAAACTACTTCTTTTTTTTAGAAGATTCTCCCTCCTCAAGTGTCCTCCCTAGCTCCTCATTTTCAATTTTTTGTAGAAACCTTGGCCACTTCTTTTCTGGATTTTTTTAGAAATGGTATTTACATATTAGATATATTAGACCATGATGTTTAAGGGGCCCTATCCCAACTTTATACTTTTCTATCATAGAGGTGACTGAATGGTAGAGAAAGGCTGGTAAATTTACCCTAAGAGTAGGGTCCTCAATGTCATGGTGTAAATGATTCAATAGGAATAAAGGTAGTCCCACAACTATAGTCATTTGTCCCTCATAAGTAAAGTACTTAATAATCTAGGTTGCAACAGACCTCCAAGGTTCTGGAAGAGACATTCTATGAATTTCCTTATTTTTCCCCCTAGTGTTTATAGTCATTATAGGTTGGGGTTCCCCTTCCCTATGAAATAGTCCTATTAAATTCTAATAAGGAATGTGGGAATTTTCATTCAAATTAATTCCTTTATTCTCAAGACCAGAAATACGAGCAATAATTTTCATACTTACATAGAATTTTTTTCCATGCACCATGGTCTTCCCATCTGCAAAATTTTCAATGAATTCTTTCACCAACTACTCTATGTACCCTTCAATTTTTTTTATGAAGTACAACCATCTAACTCTTTTCAATAATGCTACTGTATTTCTCAATTCCAACAATGGTGCTGCAGAAGGTTGCTCATACTTCTCTTTAGTGTGTCCCATTTCCTTTGTTTCCCGGTGAAATTTTACATAACTCTTGAATGCTTGCTTCTCTAAATTACAGATGGAGAAAGAGTTTTGTGTCGATATATTGAACAAGGAAATAATTAATTACTAGCTTGCTTGTCACCTTATTGCATAATGATGATGAAATTTCATGGGGAATTACAACTGCTACCATACTATGATCAATCGTGTAAAGGGTGCAAGTTTCAAAATTACAAGGGGGATGGACTATGCCAATTAATTAAACTTTATTCAAAATAAATACTAACCCTTTAAATTAATGAATTCACACATACCTTAAGTCATGTCATTAGATAAAACGTAACTCACTTTTGCTAACATAATAGTCATATGGTTGGCGAGGGTGGAGGAAAATAATAATGGAATGGATGGGATGGTTGAAGTGATGGCATAAATTATTATGGAAGAAAGGTGGTATAATGATCTTATTTATTATGGAAAGATCTGGTATAAGGTGGCAGATGATAAGGGAGTAGATCTCGAGGCAACATTGAAGGATGGACATGAGTGGAACTTAGGAAAAATCAAAAGAAAAATTGGAAAAACAAAATTCTATACCAAAAATCCAGGAGCACACTCAAGAATATGCAATTGAAGTAGAGAAGAATAGAGTTCTAGATCATCATAAAGGGATTTCATCAGAACATGTTGACCAATTTGAGGACTTTAGAGAATTGTTGAAAGATGCAACCAGAGCAACAACCAAAATTTTTAGATCATCGCTGAAAGATGCAACCAGAGCATCAACCAAAATTTCTCGAGCATCGCTAAAAGATGCGGCCAAAATGAAGAAAAAATAGGATTTTGGAGCATTGCTAAAAAGATGCAGTCGAAATGAAGAAGTAGTAAAATTTTGGAGCATCACTAAAAAATATGTAGCCAAAATGAGGAAGCTGTAGAATTCTAGAGCATCACTGAAAATATGCAGCTGAAATGAAGAAGCAGCATAATTCTAGAGAATTGCTATAATGATGCAGCTGGAATGAAGAAGCAGTAGAATTTTGGAGAATTACTAAAAAGATGCAGCCGAAATGAAGAAGCAACAAAATTATGGAGCATCATTGAAAATATGTAGTAGGAATGAAGAAAGTTTTGACATTTTGGCCTTGGCTTCTCGAAGCACTGTTGAGTGATGCATCAAAATGCAGAAGCAGCACCAGTCTAGTATGTAGATTCTAGAGCATCATAGCAACGAACTCCAGAGCATCACAACAACCATGTTAGTAGATTCTAGAGTATCATAGTAAGGTGCACTGAAATTGTGCTTGGCCAAAAGTGAAGTCCTGCAAAAGGGAGAAAAAAATTTAATCAATTCCAAATGTCAAAACTGATGAAGAAATCAAAGAAATATTCATAATGAATTATTTATATATATTCAAAGTTGGAAAAACTATATTGACCCTGCCACAAGAGTGCCAATGTAGTGGATTTCTCCCAATTTTTCCACCATTTTTGTAAACTCTTCCTTATTAATAGTTTTATGATAAAGGCATAGTTGGTGCCCATTAACTAGGAGAGTTTGGCTATTGCCATCAATAGGTTTTAGCTAGACCGAACTGCTAGCAAACACTTCTAAAATTTCATATGGTCCAAGCCAGTGTGTCTTGAGTTTCCCTTGATGTTCCTTGTATCTAGAATCGAATATTAGTGCCCAATCCTCGGTATGTAATTCTTTCTCTTTGATGTGTTTATCATTCCATACCTTGTGTTGTTGTTGGATCAATTCATCTAGTTCACCAAGTTGTAAGACTCTCTCAATTTGGGCTCGTTTGAGATCCATACCCAATT
The DNA here is from genome assembly GCA_007258455.2 of Sequoia sempervirens. Classification (NCBI taxonomy): domain Eukaryota; kingdom Viridiplantae; phylum Streptophyta; class Pinopsida; order Cupressales; family Cupressaceae; genus Sequoia; species Sequoia sempervirens. The sequence continues at coordinate 24,026 of VDFB02369060.1, read as the reverse complement.
CCATGGTTGTCCTAAGGGTTTGGAGTTAAAATTCAATGGGTAAGATGGGTTTCTTCCCAAAGGTTAACTCATAGGGGCTATAACTAGCGGTTGATTTCCAAGTCATGTTGTAGGCCCACACAACTTCTGGTAGTTTCCTAGCCCAATCTTTCCTTCTCGAGGAAATCATTTTCATCAAAATATTTTCCAATTCCCTATTAGTGACCTCAACTTGACCATTTTCTTGTGGGTGCTAGGGTGAAGACTTCTTGTGACTTACTTGGAAATGATTTGTGAATGCCAACAACAATTTGGACATAAATTGGGGGCCTTGGTCTATGACAATTGTCCTTGGAGCTCTGAACTTAAGAAAAATTCTATTGTAGAGTAAATTGGCTACCTTTTCCTCCCTGAAAACACATAGGGCTTGCACTTTTTTCCATTTAGTTAGGTAGTCAGTACAAAATAGAATATACTCTTTTCCTTGTGAAGGAGGATCTATCAGCCCAATAAAGTCCAATCCCCATTTTTTGAATTGTTAAAGGACCACTTGAGGATGTAGGGGCATTTAATTAGAAAGAGTTGGCATACCCACTCTTTGGAATTCATCGCATCAGTGAACATATTTCTTGATTTCCTTACGCATTGAGGGCCAGTAGTACCCTACTCCCAAAACCTTATGAGTTTTCCTTTTAGAAAAACAATTCCCTCTTGAAGGGTCATCATGGAAAGCACTCAAAATCCTATAAGTATCATTTTCCCTAACACACTATCTTAAAACCATATTAGTTCCACATCAAAAAAAGATCCCATTAATCCATTTGAAGGGGGAACTTTCTCTAATAAGGCATTTCTTTTGTTTTGATGAAAATTTGGGTGGCACTTATGTGGTGGCCAAGTAATTTGCAATATCAATGAACCAAGGGGTTTTAACAAAAATGGAAAATGGATTTTCATTTGGAAACTCATCTTGTACTAGTGCACAATTTCCATCATGTTTAATCCGAGATAATAAATATGTGACTACATTGGATTTTCCTAGTTTGTTGAAAATTATAATATTGAATTCCTGAAGGAGCAGTAACCACCTGATTATCCTTGTGTTTACCATTGGTTTGTTCATGAGATAGTTATTGGCGGAGTGATCTGTATGCACTGTAACTTTATATCTCATGACATAATTTTGAAATTTCTAGATTGCATGAACTATAACCAGGAATTCTTTCTCTGTTGTGGTACAGTTCTTTTCTGTTGGTGTCAAATTCTTGCTAATGAAGTATATAGCATATTTCCCTCCCTTCTAATATTCTTTCCCTAGAATTGGTCAAATAGTATCATTAGATGCGTCAGCATAAATATTGAATGAAAGATTCCAATTAGGTCCTCGAAGAATAGGGGCAGAGATGAGTTTTTCCTTAATAATTTCAAATGAAGAATGACACTCAGGTGTCTAGACAAAGTCTACATTCTTTTGAAGGAGCAAAAACATGGGGGCTGTGATTTTGCTAAATTTTTCTATGAATCTTCTATAGTATCCCGCATTCCCTAAGAAAATCCTGACATCATTTTGTGTTTTTGGAACCTTGAGTTGTATTACTTCAATTTTCTTAGGATCAACCTTGATTCCTTTTGCTGAACTATGGCATCCCAGCACTATTCCTTGTTCCACCATGATCAAACATTTTGCATGACTTAGGGACAACCAATGATCCTCACACCACTTCAACACATTATCTATATTCATAGGGCTTCATCAAAAGTTGAACCATATATAGTGAAGTCATCCATATAGACTTCCACACACTCATTTACCAGCTCAACAAATATGGCCAGGATAGCCCTCTAAAATGTGGTAGGAGCATTACACAAGCCAAAGGGAAGAACCCTATATGAAAATGTCCCCCAAGGGTAGGTAAAGGTCATCTTATCTTGGTCTTCTGCTGCTACCTATATCTTGTATCCACTAAACCCATCCAACACTAGGTCCGTGAATGGTAGGGGAAATTTTTTTGCTTGTCACTTTGTTAAGCTCCCTATAGTCCACACACACTCTCCACTTCACATTATTCTTTGGGAATACAACCAAGGGTGACACGCATTTTTTTTCATAAATTGGATAGATAAATCCTACATGTAGGAGATTCTCAATTTCATTTTTAACAATGTCCTTGAGAGTAGGATTAAGTCTCCATTGTGGTTGGCGAATGAGATGAACATCCTCAATATGGATATGATGTGTACACACACTAGTATGTATTCCTCTCATATCTTTATAGTCCCAGTGAACACTTTAGATCTACTCACCAAGGTGTCAAACAGTCTTTGTTCTTCTATCTTATTCAACCAACTATTGATGTTCAAAGTTGTTCCTAGCAGCAACATAATAGTTTTGACTCTCGGATGGTTGGATGTGATAGTGTACATAGGCCTTATCAAGGTGTTAATTGGAAAACTGTGAGGTACACTTTTGTGAAGCCAAGCAACATCTACAAAGAAATGGTAAGTTTTTGGGACTAAGTTCATCAAAAGGAAAGGTAGTCCAATAAAACCAGCACCATGAAATTCAGTTTGATCTATGTTGATGGGTGTCCCATGATTTCTTTTGTGTCTTACATCTCCTCACTATCCAATTCAATGGGAAGATTATCCACATCATCTTCCAACTTGTCCTCTAATTATTCTCCATGTTGGTTAATAACTACCATGATGAGTGCAGCCAGATTCTCTTGTCCATTAGACTTTTTTGGTTCATCCACCCATACTTTACTATATTCAGTAGGCTTAGCAGGAGGGTACAAAAATAAATGTTTGTTATTATACCCATGTGAGATGGTCATTCCTCCCTCTTTGCAGTCAATCTTGGCTACAACCGCAGCCAACCATGGTCATTCTAAAATTATTAAATAACTATCTTTGGGTGTAAGGGATTCAATTATTTGGAAATCCACTACATATTCCCATCCATCCACCTTCACGATAATGTTTTTGATAATGCCCTTGGGAATAGCTATGGATTGGTTTTCCATCTATAAGACTGTAGTTATGGGGCATAGATCAATAATTCCCAATTTTTCCATCACATCCACTGTCACTACATTAATGGATACTCCAAGGTCCACTAAAGCGTTAGGTATTGCTACCTCATTAACTATTACTATTATAAGTAAACTTCCTAGGTCATCATATTTCAGAGCAATAGTTGTTCCAGCTAATAAATCAGCTAGGTACCAATTTATATGAACAATGTTAAGTCATTTCGGCTTCCTTCTTGGGGTCTTGACGCACAACTGTTTAATCAGTTGGTTTAATTTAGGGATCTGCTTAATTGCATATAACAAGGGAACTTCAATTAGTAATTGTTTAATTTCTTATATTAATGCAACTTCAGTGGGTAAAGTTGATTTTGGAGCATCATTCATAGGAATTAGTTTCAGACACTTTGGAAAGGGTGCTTTAGTATTTCCTTTAGGTATGGGTCCTTAGGCATAGAATCCTTTGGGTGTTCACTTGGAGACTGACCCCCCTCCTCTTAAGGTAGGTCAGAAGCTCCTACTAAATATGGCAAGTCACACTTCTATTGTGTAGCATCTAGTATTTGTTCCACAGATGTAGGTCTTATCATGGTTTACTTAGTAGGCTTTTTGATAGCTTCACCAATAATTTCTTCAATAGTCAGTTGTGAAAGTTTTTTTCTAGACCTCAGTTGTAGATTTCCACAGTGTATGGCATTAAGTCCAGTGACATTTTCTTATCCGAAAAAGTACACCAAAGTATTTGGGTGGTTGTTCTTCGGGTTTGCGACTGGTTGCGTCGAAAGTGGTGGTTGGTTAACTTGTTCATTTCGTTGTGTAGTCTGAGGAGGTGGTAAAAGATTTTGTTTTTGGGTAGACATTCTCCTGGGGCTAGTATAAAATTGATGTTGAGGTTGATTCCATTGAGGAATGGGATTTTGAGAGTACCACTATGTTATGAAATAACTTGCGCAATAGAAGAATATGATATGAAAGATGTTGCAAATACTTGATAGTAACTGAGAATAACAAGCCACTTCGAGGGGGAAAACCTCCAAATATCTCTAATGAGAACACACTTCACAATATGATAATGCAATAAGACTCACAACCTCCTATATACACCTATTTATGCCTAGGATATCACCTAGGCCGACTTAGACACCCCTATATAAGACCTAGGCCAACCCAACCAACTAAATAATAATATAATAATGATAACATGACTTAATTAGGAGTTAAGATAGCCACAAGCTAACTATCCATAACTCGATGTACACCAATATTAAGGGAATAACATGCCCCCCTTATTCAAAGAAGCATTGTCCTTAATTCTAATCAAGTTTGGACTCTTTTGAATGAACTCCTCATCCTCCCATGTGGCATCTTCAACTGGTAAATTCTTCCATTGGATGGCATAATCAATGAGAGCTCTATTCCTCAGCTTCTTTTTGTGTGTTTGATGAATGCACTTTTGTTCCAAAATGATTCTTCCTTCTTCATTAAGCTTTGGTAGTGTTGTTTGAGTTGGAATATTATGCCCAATTACCTTCTTCAAACAAGAAACATAAAAAATTTGATGTATCTTTGTTGTTGGTGGCAACTCTCGCTTGTAGGAAACACTACCAATCATTTGCATGATTTGGTATGGCCCATAATACCTTGGAGGCAACTTATTATTATTTTTTTGTTGCTTCAGTGAGATTTTCTTATAAGGCTACAATCTCAAGAAGACCCAATCCCCAACTTCAAAACTTTTTTCACTACAATGTTGGTATGCCTATTGTTTCATTCAATTTTGTGCCATGGCTAAATTCTCCTTGAGTCCTGAAAGTACAAGTTGTTGATGAAGCAAGTGGTCAACTACTTCATGAACTCTTGGTGACACCTTTATTGATGATGTGATGGAAGGAGGATAATATCCATAAAGTTCCAAAAATGGAGACATTTTTGATGAGCTATGAAAAGAAGTGTTATACCACCATTCTACAAGTAGTAGTCAATCTACCCATTGAGACTGTTTCTCAAAAGTAAAACAACCTAGATATCCTTCCAAACACTTATTAACAACCTTCATTTTCCCATATGATTAAGGGTGGTATGAAGAGCTATGAGCCAATTGAGTACCCAACATGATAATAAATCTTTCCAAAAGTGACTAGTGAAGATAGGATCACGATCACTAACAATAACCACAATAACCTTAGGTGTACCATGTAGCTTTTGGATATTCTCCAAAAACTCTTTTTCCACTGCACTTGCTATGAAAGGATGTGATAATGCAATGAAATTTGCATATTTAGTGATGTGATCAACTACTACCATGATGACATTATGACATTTATATTTGATAAGCCTTGTGATGAAGTCCATGGATACCTCTTCCCAACACTAGCTAGGAAAAGATAAGGGCTGGAAGAGATCTGGTGTCTTAATTATCTCCCCTTTATTGCTTTTACAAACCAAACATTCAACCACAAATTTTTGAACATCACCTTTTATCCCTTCCCAAAATTTTTTTGCTTGACTCGTTGATATTTATTCAATTTTTTTGAAAGACCACCAACTAGAGACTCATGCAACTCTGTGAGAATCTTGTGTTTAAGAGTGGAATTCTTGCAAAGATATGAATTCTCTTTATACCAAAGAGTATCTCCCTTCCAACAAAACTTATCTGAACTACTACGATCACTTTTTAATTTTTGAATCAGATTACTTGTCGCAACATCATTTTTCCACTCTGCTTTGGCTTCCTCCACCTAATTTTCTTGTAATATTGAAAGGGCACACAATAAGGCTTCATCTTTCCCATCCTTCCTTGAAAGTACATCTGCTACAATATTTTCCTTCCCTTTTTTATGTACAACCTCAAAGTCATATCCTAGCATCTTAGTGACCCATTTTTGTTTCTCTTTAGAAGATAGTCTTTGTTTTAGGCTACCATGATTTGTTTTAACCTTGAAGTGTCTACCCATTAGATAAGGCCTCCATTACTTAACTACATGAAGGATTGCTAGAATTTCCTTCTCATAAATAGGTTTTAGCTGATTCTTACCCTTTAATTGATAACCCTCAAAAGAAATTGGTCAACCTTCTTGCATGAGAACTACTCCTATCCCATTTCCAAAAGCATCACATTTCACAATGAATTCCTTGGTGAAGTCAAGAGTTGCAAGCACTAGAGTTGTACACATAGCCTCCTTCAATATTTGAAATGTTGTATTAGCGGACTCATTCCAATGAAAAGAATCCTTCTTCAATAGAGTGGTGAGGGGTGTTGCTATATGACCATAATTTTTCATAAGTCTTCTATAGTACCCTGTCAATCCCAAGAAACCCCTTAGTTTCTTAATGGTTTTTGGAATAGGCCATTCCATGATAGCCTTAATTTTGTTAGGGTCCACCTTTACTGCTTCATGTGAAACTATGTGGCCCAAATACTCCACCTCCTTAAGACCAAAAGAACACTTGCATGGCTTAGCATAGAGTTGGTGATCTTTAAGTATTTGTAATGCTTGATCCACATGTTGCAATTTTTTTCCCAAGTCTTGCTATAAATCAATATATCATCAAATAATACTAACACAAACTTCCTCAAGAACTTCTTAAAAATGGAATTCATTAGACTTTGGAATATAGATGGTGCATTGTTAAGACCAAATGGCATCACCAAAAATTCATAATCACCCTCACGAGTTTGAAATGCTATCTTACAAATATATTCCTCAATTCAAATATGGTGATAACCAGATATAAGATCTAACTTGGTAAAATACATAGCTCCATTCAATTCATCTAGCAAATCATCAATGACTGGAATAGGAAACTTATCTTTAATGGTGTACATGTTAAGCACTTTATAATTTGGACACATTTTCCAAGTGTCATACTTCTTATGTACCATCACCACAGGTGAGGAGTAAGAACATTGGCTATGCCTAATAATTCCTACCTCTAGCATCTCCTCAACATTTTTTTCTATCTCACTCTTTTGTATGTGTGGATACCTATAAGGCCTGATGTTCAGTGGTTGGATCCTTGGAACTAACTGTATGGTGTGATCATGATCCCTCCTAGGAGGAAGTCCTTTAGGCATATCTCCAATAACAACTAAGTGATGATCAATTATATCTTCCAAATATGGATGAGTAGGAGCATTAGATTGAGAGACTTCTAATGAACATAGCTGGGCCACAAATCCATCCACTCCTTTCTTAAGAAACTTTTTCATTTGATGATATATTACCATTTTTGGGGATATTTCCTTCAACCCCCTTAGCTCTACTACCCTTCCTTCTGATTGAAATCTCATGAATATTTCTTGGAAGTTCATCTCAATTGTTCCCAATGTAGTAAGCCATTGTACTCCCAAAACAATATATGTTGCACCCATAGATATCACATACATTGGGGAATCAAGTTGATAATATCCCATGGATAATTTAATGCTATGAAACTTCCCTGAACAACTAACTATACCACCATCTATAAACAAAACCTAAAACTTTGGAGTTGGATATATAAAACAATTTAGATGAGTAGCTAACTTTTTTTTATGAAATTATGAGCACTACCTAAGTCGATCAACACTATTACCTTTTGCTTCTTTAAGAACCCCACCACCTTGAGATTTTGTGGAGCACTAAAACTTGAGAGTGAATGACAAGAAATGATTGGTTGAGAATCCTTTGATTCCTCATTTGACTCCCTTTCAACCTCTAGTATGGGTTCCTCCTCTTCTTCCTCACTTGGACCTTCAATATAGAACAATTTCTTTTCACTACATTTATGTCCTCGACTGCATTTACTATCACAATTGAAACACAACCCTTTTGCTCTTTTCTCCTCAATTTTTTGTGGATTCAACCTAGTAGGTTGTGTTGAATATCATTTCTCTCTTGTCACATTAGCCCCTTGCTTCTTAGGAATCAAATACTTCTCCTCTACCTTGTGTGCTAAGATAAAAGACTCATTTATAGCGCTAGGGATAAACATGTGTACCTCATGATGAATATAATCCTTGAGACCCCCCAAGAATAAATCATTCAATTTATCCTCTATAATTGTATCCACTCTTAAGGATAGATTTTGGAATTGTTGAATATAATCCTTAACTGATCCTGTTTGTTGAAGTTTAGCAAGTTGGTGGAAGAATTGTTTGTCACACTATTGCTATATTGTTCTAGGAGTTCCTCAATAAAAATTGACCATGAGATGGTGAGACCCTTTTTCATTCAATGAGTGCAAATCCAATGATTCCAAATGAATTGATTTGGTTCTAGATATAGGCAAACCATCATGACCTTTTTTCCATTTGGGATTTTGTATACTTCAAAAAAATTCTCCATTTGGTTTATCCAGGTTAGAGGATCATTTCCATCAAACTTGGGCATATCCACCTTTGGAAATAAATTCCTAGAGCCCATAGGAGTATTAAAACTTGTGTCAATGTTAGCTGACCTAGAATTTTCACCTTGGTTGATTGAGAACTCCTTTCTTGGTTCAGTCATATAGGCACTTAACATGTTTCATATATCTGATATATCTCCTCTTAGGTCACACATATCCATCTTCATTGAGGAAATTTCTTCCTTGATCTTACCAATTTCTTCATTAGGAGTAATATCCTCTATTGTTACCCCATCCTTATCAAGAGTCTTCCCCGAAGTGACAACATTCATTTTGCCCCTTGTTGCAGGCCCTGTCATGATGGGAACCAATAATTTTGAAATAAATCACACAAATGAAACTTAAATTCTCTAAAAAATTTAGTGTAACTTACTAGGGCCAAAATAACTCTCACCTAGAAAAATTTCCAATAAATAAGTAGATTTGTAGCCTTGAGAGTGATATTTGTGAAAACCTTAATTTTTAATAACTTGCTTATTTATGCTCCAATTACTCCAAACTTTTTACTATAATCTCCTTTAGTATTTTTTCAAAACCTCAATAAAAATCAGGCTCCAATTTGACAAGATGTGAGAGATATGCATATTCCAAATAAATTGTGTAGAAACCCTAATTATGCAATAATTCACTCAATTCTACTACAAATATTTTGAAATATAGACTGTAGATTGTTGAATGTGAAAATCTGAAAGATATGCTCTTTCCAAAATTGCCTCCAATATTGAGAAAAAACCTTGCCTCTATGGTGACAAGATCATGTTATGATACCACTTGTTATGAAATAACTTGCACAATAGAAGAATATGATATGAAATATGCTAAAAATACTTGATAATAACTAAGAATAGCAAGCCACTTTGAGGGGAAAACCTCCAAATATCTCTAATGAGAACACACTTCATAGTATGATAATGAAATAAAACTCACAACCACCTATATATACCTATTTATGCCTAGGATTACACCTAGGCTGACCCAACCAACAAAATAATAATATAATAATGATAACATGACTTAATTAGGAGTTAAGATAACCACAAGCTAACTATTCATAACCTGATGTACACCAATATTAAGGGCATAACACACTACGATTGAGGCTGATTAAGCCACTGAGGGTCACCCCAAGATTGATTTTCCCATTCCGGTCATCCCCAAGGATAAGTTCACCAATTATAAGGTACTGGAGGTGGTGCTTAAGGCTAGGGTTATTCCCATTGATTGTTGTTCCAATTGGGTTGATGTCTCCAGTTAGGATTGGAATTCTGGCCATAGGAAAAATTGCCTCCAGTTCTTTGATTAACAATGTTCACTTCTTCCTCCATTGGAGTTGTTCTTTTCTTGGAATTTTTGATGGCATTCAATAGCTCACACTAGTTAGTGGGGTGATTTTTTTCACACACTTGACAAATGTCAATCTTATCAACTTTGTCCAAGGGACGTTCTCTTAGCAAATATTTGTTTCGACATTTGGGGAAATAAATGGATAAAGTTTTAGAGTTTCATGTTTTAGCTTGGATGTCATCTAAAGTGGTGATTAACTAGAAAATAATTTCAATCTTGAAGTTGGTGAGCTCTTCACAAAGTTTTCTAATGTCACTAGAACCTCTAAAAAGGGTAGACTTTTTAATTCCTCCTTGGGTTCAAGAGAAATTTTGACACAGTTCCATAATATCATTTAGTCCCAATTGGGATACGTCTCCTTTTCCCATTAATTCCAAGCTCCTACGAGTTTCATAATCGAGACCTTTAAGCAATAAGGTTTTCAAGATATCAAGACTTTTAACTTCTCCACCACATTTTTTAGATAAGAAGATAAACATATCTAGGTAATCCTCTAAACTTTCATCTACGTTCTGCCTCACTTTGAACAACACTTCTTTCCTATCGCTAACCCTGTAGTAACTTTGATACTTTTCCAAAAAGGTAGACTCCATCTCATCCCAGGAGGGTATTGACTGAGAAGGAAATCCCACAAGCCAGTGCATAGTTGAGTCTTTCAAAGTGGAATAGAAAATCTATAGTTTTTTATTATCATTCTTGTAGTCATGTGTTTGACACAAGACTTTAAACTCAAATAGGAACTGATCAGGGTCTTCTGTAGACAAACCCTGAAAGGTTGGCAAAAAAGGTGGGTGAGTTGTTTTTAATTGTTGTATCATCATCCACATTGATAGAAATCAGATAATTGAATGTGTGTGGTGGAGGGTTATTGTTATTGTTAGTGACATTTCTTTGGTCTCCCATGGTGTTGAAGAAGGTATGGCTTTCATCCCATGTTCACTTAGTTGAGTGTAGTTCACGAGTTAGCATAGGAATATACTCCTCTACTACCATAAATTCTCTTTCTAGAGTATGTGGGAAGGACCCAGGTTGACCCCATTCAGTCAATTCCTCGATAAGTTCTTTCTTTGAGTTACCTTCCTCTCCACTTGTCGGTATGTCAACTAGTGGTTTTTGGTATAAATCTTCTATGGGGGCCTCATTTCCTAACCATGCAAAAAATAAGCTAAAGAACTATTTGTGTCCCTAGAAGAGGTCTTCAAGATATCTCCTACTAACACTAGAAAAAGGATGTTCCCGACAACGGTGCTAGAAAGTGATAGGTTGTCATTAGGTCCTAACACTTTAGTGAATAATCACATCATTATATTGATTGGGAAATGTCCAAAGGTTATTTGCAATAGAAGACATTTCAATTCTCTCTCTCAAGTTCTGTAAATTCTAGTCAACTAAATAAAGATTCTAAACTAGAGAGCCTCTAAACCTAAAATCAATGAATTGTCTATCTAGAAAGGAGGAAATGATCTTAAACTAGAAAGCAAAGAACTATAAATCAGAAAAAAATCACCACTAAACTAGAAAGCATAGAAACGATTAACATAAGGAATGCATAAATTGTTGAAGAAGTAAAACATGTAAAGAAATTAGGAAAAATAATCTAATGTATAGTAATCCAACTGCAAAAAAGAAAAAATTTAATAGAATCTGCAGAAGTAAGATGCTCCAGAAATTCAAACATTAAGTCCATAAATGAAAAACTTAGCTACAACCTATAGGCTTGACATTGATAAAATAATATATACTCATGAAAATGGATTTCAACTTCAACTGTTATCTACTAAAAGAAAATACATAATAAGGAATAGAATACTTATCTATCTATCTATAACCCTTGAGTGGCTAGCTCCCAAGTGTGTTTATAGCTACCTTAGGTCACATGCACTAGAAATTCTCTAACCTACTTTATTCCAAAGATGCATTCATATTATACAGTAGTTCAAAGAGTGGCAAGAAACTCATATTCATATGGTAGTTTTTACTCAAAAGACAAATTTGCAGCATAATGATAATCTTCTTCTCTATTCATTATTTGTAATAGTTACATATTTATATGAAAAATGACTAACAAAAATCCTATTTTTCAGTCGATAGAGTCTTTCAATAGATTTCCAATTGCAAAGGGACTTTAAAGCCCATGATATATAATATTAAAGAGGCTCACATGAGCCATAAATTTTTTGAAATTGAAAAATGACATAATTATAAAGATTTGTCCAAAATGTGTGCTCCTTGAATTGTGGCACCCACTCACTTGTTTTCAAAAGTATTAAGATCTAGATTCATTTCCCATCTAATTGGAATGTTGATTGGAAGTGGAATTGACCTGTGAAATACTCAAGACTAAATCATTAAATTAGCATAAGTTAGTTTAATTTGATCAACTCCAAGAAATAAAGTTTGTACACTTATTCATAGAAAGAGAGCACTTATTTTTCCTCAAGGTAATAAATTGGTGAGGTTATTAAGGATAAAAGGTTTAGATTTACATATTGAGCCCATTATACTGATGAGGTTATTTTTACCTCATCACCGACCCTATCTCTTGCCTTGTTCTTTTTCTGTGCTCTTTCAGGTTTGGGTTGCATGTTGACACTGGAACTTGTTGCTTTTGTGGGGTGCTAGTTTTTGTTTGTGCCCTGATCATAGTTTCCTTTTTGTCTTGTGCATTTTTTTCCTATCAGATTTGGGTTTCGGGTAGTAAACGGAACCAAGAACTTTGCAAAAAGAAATTTCCCATTTCTAACCTAATCCTAGGGTCTGACCTCTTTTCATTTCTTTGTTTGCTATGGGATCGAATCTTGGAACGTGACTTAAACTTTGCATCTTTTGAAAGTTCTAGTTCTTTTTTTTCCCTGATCCCAATTTTTGTTTTGTTCTTTCAGGATTCAACCTTGAACTATGACTGAACTTTGAACTCTTCAAAGTTCTTGTTCCTTTTAGAGTCCCAATCCTGGTCCCTGTGTTTTTTCTTTTGTTTGTTGGGTTCGGGTCGCAAGCTTTTGTTTGAACTTTTCACCTAGTGAGGGTTCGGTCTCAGTCCATGTCTTGATCCTGACTTCCACTTACCTTTTTTCCTATACCTAGTATTTATAAATATGACTGAATCACGAGACTCAACCAACACGCCATTAATTTCATAATCGATCGCATGTGCAAATGGGTTTTTAAACCTTCCTGCTCCTTGATTTTTGTCCATTCTAATTTCAAGAGTTTGGAGATGAGAACGCGAGAAATGAAAAGCTAGATTTTTTTGAGATTTCATTACAATTTTCCAATGTGCTAGAAAAATTATTGGGTGCATTTGAAGGTAGGTGTTCTTTCTTCCATTTATTCTCCTTGTTTTCTTGTTTTTCTCTTCTTTTCTAGTTATTTTTCATTTCTTGTGTTCTTTTTTTGTTTGTTTTCTCTTTTCCTTATTTAGTTTCATTTTTTATTCTCTGAGTTTTTGTTTGCACCATTTGGTGTGTTTTCCTTCGCATTTGAACCCATGTTGGGTTCATTGTGCATTCTTTTGTGTTTTGGTTTCATTGTCATGTCTTTTGGTCATGGGATAGTCCATCTCGTTGTGCCCTAGTTTTCTGGGGTTTCACTCTACGTTCGATCGGGAAACTTTAAATTGTCAATTTTGAATTATTGACCATTTTGAAACAAATTTTTTGATCCAAAACACAACTTGGTCCCGAAGGCATATTCATGGAAATTGTGATATTTGATATCGCCTTCACTATCCATCACTTTCCCGTGTCTTGATCCTCGCATAGTTTTCAGGGTTGGGAATCAAGAAAACACTTAGGTTTGTCTACACCTTGGTATTAGTTCTTTCACTTGCCCAATTCCTACATTACTATTGGGATTGGGGGTTTGAATAACACCATGAGTTTAGTTTAAATTTATTGATGAAGTGTTCTCCAAAGTCTCGTGCCCGACCCCTGCTTTACCATTTGGGTCGGGAGTTGTTTCGAGACTGAACCTTTACCTTGCTAGTTGGTACATGGACCTAACAATACCCTGATCCCAATTCCCAAAGTGTTGTCTAGATCGAGACTTAAACTTGACACATTACCATTATGCATTTTGGGACTTGACTTGACAATGACCCAGTCCCGACACCTGATATCTTACCAAGTTTAGAACTTGGGAATTTACTTATACTTCTCCATTTTCGATAGGTCGGGTGCTTTGCCACAACTTGATCCTAGCTTCCAGTCACATTGTGGGATCAGACCATGGGTTGATACCCAACTTGTTTACTATCAATTGTCTAAGTACCGATTTAAGACCCGAACCTAACTCTCGATAGAACTCAATTTATGTTTGAAATTGACTAAGTCCTTGGTACTATTTTGAGCCTAAAGCCCGAAAATGATCAAATTAACTTAGTAAATTGAATTCTTTCTGACTTGATGTTGATTTATTTTGAAGGTCGTTGTTATGATTTTATTTGTATGTTTCCTTTTGTATCTAATGATGGTTAGTAGTGCAGGATATTTAACTAATATCTAAGTCTGAGGAAGAGATACCTACTAAGGGACTGCCAGTTGAGGGAACATTTGAGGAAGCATCAAAGATGACTAGTGCCAAGAGATTGATACTAGAAAAATTTACCCATATAATGAAGTATAAATATCAAGGGAATCCAGTTCCATCCATGTCTGATTCTCAAGTTGTAGAAATAACTAACACATTGGTGGGACATTTGAATTTGGAGTAGTTCATAAATGATACATTTTCAGAGGATGTTGCTGCAAGAGAAAAAAGAATTGCAGAGTCAAGACTAGCTCATGTAGCTTGCTTTCCTATTGCAATACAATGCCCTGAGTTCATCCTAATGGATGCACAAACATATAACCCTACTCACAGACAATGTATTGATGCTTAGGGAAATGTTATTATAGATTTAACTCTAACCATTACCACACTTGTCTTTGACCTCCCTCCTTACCCTGATGTGAAGATGATGAATGAGGCTAAGGAACTTGAGCTATGGAATAAAGATGTGGAGGGAAATAAGTAACTCATCAACAAACAATAGTTGAAAAAGAAGAAAAAGTCATTAAAGACACTACCACCCAATCCTAAGAGGTCATATTTCTCTCAAGACATTGGAGATATTTTCACACTGCTAGCCAGAGCTTTTGGCAAGTCAAATTCTTGCATTTTTGAATAGTGGATGTTTCCTTTTATCTAGTTGATTCTAGATGGAAAGAAAAATTTGGATTGGGGGAAAATAATTTCAAATAACATTCATGGCTAGCTTCTCCAAGTAACACAGACCAAGAAATTTTACATGTCTTCTTATGTTATATATCGTACAACAAGGATTGGAAAGTTTCTTGGGCTGAATACTATAGAGTCAATGGATGAAGGCCTAGATCAAAATAAGGTTTGGGAACATTATGACCAATTGGAGATTAAGGAATTAGAGAAGCATTTCAAAAGATTAAATGATGCTTTCCTATATGTTGTTATAAATCAGCTCACAAGGGACATAGGTTTCAGATTGTCTCAAGAAGCTATGGAATTCATTCAAGAATGGGGGTGTTGGTTCATTCAATACCCCAGGTCAACTTATATCAGATTTTTTGGTTTTGATGGTCATCCATTTAAATTTCTGAGATGTTGTGAATTTGCTAGGCATGTTGCAGAAGTAAATGCAATTTTCTCTTCACAACATAGGACTATTGCACATTCTTTTCCCTTGGAATTGGGATTTTATTCTTGTTCTTCACCAATCATGGCTAAAATAGCAACCGAGGAATTCTAGTCTCTAAATTTCAAACAACATACTTCTAGGAATAATTTTGATCCTAAGAAGAAACTACATGCACTTTACTCTTCTCACTTTACTCTTTATGTTCCTTTTCTTGAGGATTTTTAGGCTAACCTTTAGGATCAATTTGAGGTAAGGAAAAGACATTACAAGAGGTCAAAAATTCCCCAGATGAGGGGTTTTGATATCAAAACTGATATTCCTGATGACATTATAGATGATGGGATTACTCTTGATCCCCGGTATAATATTGATCAAGTGGGTACAAAATCCCTACCACCTATCAATTGGGAAGAGAAAAAAGAGACTAAGATCATAAAAGTGTCACAGGTAGTGATAAACAGGAGCTTGAAGTGGATAGAACTCTGATTGAAACAACCAAGGGGTAGGGTGATGAAAAAAAGAAGTTCTAAAAGTGAAGCAACTTATTCTATAGAAACCAAATAGTATTAAAAGATTAAAGAAAGGTGTTGCAATGGTAGAGGCAGCTACTGAAGAGCCTCCAAAAATAGATGAAGAAATTTCTTTATAGAATCTTGATGATGCTTTGTATAAACCAAAGGTTACCTATGAGGAAACTTCTATGAGTTTCAATTTAGACTTTATTGTTGCACCTTTGGTCATTTTTCACCCTGGTGAGGAGAGTTATGTGGAGAGACAGGCTATTATTCCTCCACAAGTTGAGGGAAGTGCTTCTACCATACCATCAACTTCAGGAGCACCAATTATCATAGAAAAGGGACAGGTTGAGGTTAATTTTCAAGATATCTCCTCAGATTTTGAAGGAACTTCATCCTAAGAGGAAGAAGCACCTGAATGGGAGGAGTATTTGAAAAATGTTGAAGAAGAACCAGGAGAAAAAGGAGCTGAATTTGAAATTGGCAGTCTACATAGTGTAGAAATGGAATTAAATGATGTACTGATGGAGAAATAACAACAAGAATTGATGGAAGGTGCTCAGAAGCTAGCTAATGAATGATCTGACCAAGAAGAACAACATAAATGAAAAGAAGGGGAGTTAGCTTGGGAAGTGGAAGAAGATGAGGAATGGAAGAAGGTAGAGAATGAGGCCTTAGAATCAGAAAGGAAAGCTACACAAGAAAAGGTTGTAGAGGAGGAGCTCTGAGCTAAGGAATTAGAGTAGGAAAGGTTGAAAGATGAAGAAAAGGCTACCAAACAAGAAAAAGAAATTTGGAGGATAGAATAGATAAAAGTTGAGAATGAAAGGATGGAGCAAGAAAGATTGCAAAAGGAGCAAGAAGAGATTTAGAAAGTTGCTTCTCAGCAAACAATTGGAGTTATTTCTTCTGTACTTCCATCCATCACACCTCCTAATGTTCAAAAATTAGCCACTTAGCCATCTACACCCACTTGGTTGGAACTAAATCTAGAGAAGAGGTAGCAAGTACAAGCCCAACCAATAACGTGGGATGATATGAGGGCATAAATTGATAAAGTAAAAGAAAAGAAGAAGGCCCATGCAGTGTATTCAACCAAAACTCACAGATGAAGGAGATTTGGTAGCTAAAATTCCTACCCCAATTCTTGATAAGGATGATAGAGAATTGTAGCTAGAGGATTATCAAATAAGTACTGTTAATCTAGGAAAGCACACTAGAAATCAACAAATAAATTTAATTGATATTGTTGCTACTACTACTAAGTCCAGATTAATTAAAGACAAGCAAGATAAAGATGATCTTAAGGCTCAAGTTATTAAAATGAAATATTTCTTGAACGAGTTAATGTCATCTACTCCTGAGCAGCCTGCACCATCATATATTCTTGTTTTAATGAGTAGAAAAGAGGTAGATGGTTTGAAAAAAATGAAAAAGAAAGCCACATGGGTTGATAATTGGATTAATACCTTTAAAGTTGATATGGATAAGTTTTTAGAGGATGGTTTTAAGTATTATTAGAGGGGGCTAAAATAAGTCAAAACCATAGAAGTAGTTATAAAGAAATGGTGGGAAGAAGAGGAAAATATCATAGAATATTTTGGAAAGGTTGGGGAAATTGACAAGATTTCAGATTTAAAGAGTTGGTCCAGTCCTAGATTTTCGGTGATGAAGATTCTTGATATGATGCAAAGGCTATTCATATATCTACTTTTAAGTCACAAACTCTTATTGAACATAGGGTAATTATGCTCAAGAATGTTCATGAGATATTTGAGTATACTGGTATATTTGAAGAAATTGTTTCAAGGTTCATTGATACAGATTTACGTCTAGATCAGAGACTCGTATCATTGGGAGATATTAAGGATGCATGGGAGGAATGACTGAATGGAATGCCAATAGAAGGAGATATAACTGATTCACCACTCATGGATAGATTTTTGGAACTTAGAGGTGACCTGTGGTGGGAAGCCAAGGACATTAGTCAAATGAAGGTAACCGTGGATATAGCAGAGAAGAAATTTGAATAATTAGTATTCAAGGTTGACTGGGTCAATGGACCAGATGATGATAGAGTGAAAAAAATTCTTGCTAATTATGATGAATACCATGGGGGTCAGCATGAAGGTGACGAATGAAATTAATTCTTTTTTTAATCTTTGGAACAAAAGTGACTTTTTGGATGAGTTTTGAGTAAAGGGATGACTAGGCAATAGAGCTGACAAGTCAAGAGTAATTTGTGGTAATTGCTAGCAATCTGAGTGAGGAATTGGATTTCACATTTTTTTTATAGAGCAGCTCGCACGCTTGCTTAGCTTCAACAATTATAGTAGAGACAAATACTAGAGTCCCAAAAATTGTGGATCTAAAGCCCCAAATTGTGGATCTTAGTTTTTAATGGGAGGAATTAGTCGTGAAACTGTATAAATATAGAATTTCTCTCCATTTTGTAAAGGTTTTCTAATTGAATTCAATATTGGCTACTTAAGAGATATTTAGGATAGTATTTACAACTTTTAAGATTTTTACATCTTTTATGCAAAGATACTCATAAACACTTTTAGATTTTTAATGTAGTTTATGTTATTTTCAAAAGTTTGTTAGTTTAATGATAATGTTAATGAACAATAGTTATTTGTATGCCAGTGAGTTTAGTTTTGCATATAAGTCTCTTATTTGATGAAAATCAATAAAAGATTCTAAATATGAAACTATTTCATTAAGCTATCTATGAATGAGATCTCTTTATATTTGTTGATCTATGAATCTTAGCAATGAGCTAGTGATGTTCTCTTATTTAAAAAATGAAGTTTTAAAAAAAGGTTATGATGAATGATTGTACGTCATGAATTTTCACTATTAATGAATGAAATGGTATAGATTATTCTATGGATTATGTCATTTTATGGTTCTAGTTAGTTGAAAAAATGCTCATTATGAAGTTTATATGCCTGGATTAAAAGAAGTATGCTTTGTTGTCCTAAGCCATTTTTTAACTTTTGTTGTTTATCTACATCCCCCCCAAATGTTAGATTAGTTTGTATTATATAGTTTGTACTCTTTACTAGTAGGCCCCTTGAACATTACAATTGCATAGGCCACTTAATGACAACAATATAGTTGAGAACCAACTATTGAGACCTTGGAAGATAGATAGTTTTAGATTATTTTTCATTATCAAGAGAAGTAGAGTAGCAATATTCTATTTTAACGTTGTTGTATTATTTTTTACCATCAACCAGACCTATAGGGTTGATGTTTTAGGGTATTGGGTTGTGGGTAGAGTGTAGACAGTTTAATGGTTTAGGGTGTAAGGTTTTAGGGTTTAGGGTTTAGGGTTGAGGGTAGAGAGTTTAGGGTAATGGTTTGAGGGTATGTGGTTGAAGGTTTAGAGTTGAGGGTCCAATGTATAAGGTAGAGGGTAAAGGGGTTGAGGGTTGAGGGATAAATATTTGAGGGTTCAGAATTGAGGGTTGAGGGTTTAATGTATAGGGTAGAGGGTAGAAGGTAGAGGGTTTAAGGGTTTAGGGTTGAAGAGTTGAGGGTTGAGGGTTTAAGGGTTGAGGGTTGAGGTATAGGGTTGAGAGTGAAATTGGAAATCTAACTTGGCCTATTTGAGAAAATGGATCTAATAAATGGGGTCTCAAATCACCGAGAGACCCCATTTCTTGGGCCCATTTTCTCAAACAGGCCAAGTTAGGTTGCTAATTTCATGCAACTAGCTTGCCAATTTGGTGAAATTGGAAATATAGAGGCTTGTTAGAAAAAATGGGTCCAAGAAATGTGGTCTCCCAATGATTCACATCATCGGGAGACCCCATTTCTTGGAGAATTTTTTAAATAGGCCAAGTTAGGATAACAATTTCACCCACTAGCTTGCCAATTCAGTGAAATTTGCAATTTAGTAGCATGTCTGAAAAAATGGGTCTAAGAAATGGGGTCTCTCAGTGATCTAAGGTCTCCTAGTGATTTACATCATCGGGAAATCCCATTTCTTGCACCCATTTTTTCAAGTAGGCCAAGTTAGGATGCCAATTTCACCCACTAGCTTGCTAATTCGGTTGGCAACAAGTTAGGATGCCAATTTCACACACTAGCTTACCAATTTAGTTGGAAATCTAGTGGCCTATTTGAAAAAAATGGGTCCAATAAATGGGGTCTCCTAGTGATGTAAATTATCGGGAGACCCCATTTCTTGGACCCATTTTTTCAAACAGGCCAAGTTAGGATGCCAATTTCACCCACTAGCTTGCCAATTAAGTAAAATTGGAAATGTAGCGGCCTATTTGAAAAAAGGGATCCAAGAAATGGGGACTCTCAATGATTTATATCATTAGGAGATCCCATTTCTTGGACCCATTTTTTCAAATAGGCCAAGTTAGGATGCCAATTTTACCCACTAGCTTGCCAATTCTGTGAAATCGGTAAGCTAGTGGGTGAAATTGGCAATGTAGTGGCCTATTTGAAGAAATGGGTCCAAGAAATGGGGTCTCCTAGTGATGTAAATCAATGGGAGACCCTATTTCTTGGACCCATTTTTTCAAATAGGCCAAGATAGGTTGCCAATTTCACCCACTAGCTTTCCAATTCAATGAAATCAACATGCTAGTGGGTGAAATTGGAAATGTAGTGGCTTATTTGAAAAAGTGGGTCCAAGAAGTGGGGTCTCCTAGTGATTTCCATCACCGAGAGATCCCACTTCTTGCACCTATTTTTTCAAACAAACCACTACATTGTCAATTTCACCGAATTGGCAAGCCAATCGGTGAAATTGGCAACCTAGTGGCCCCACTAGCTTGGAAATTCAGAGAAATTGGAAACCTAACTTGAGAGAGGGAGAGGGGATAAGGGTTAAGGGTAGAGGGTAGAGGGGAGAGAGACATAAGGAGTGAGTGAGAGAGAGAGAGAGTTGAGAGAGGGAGAGGGGGTAGGAGGGAGAGAATTGAGAGAGAGAGAGAGGGAGTGGGAGAGAGATATAGGGTAGAGGATAGAGGGTATAAAGGTTAAGGGTAGAGGGTATAGGGGAGAGAGATAGAATTATGGTATAAGGGTTGAGGGTATAAGGGTTAAGGGTAGGGGTAGAGGAGAGAGACAAAAGGAGTGAGTGAGTGAGAGAGAGAGTTGAGAGCAGGAGAGTGGGTAGGGGGGATACTTGGGGGATAGAGACAAAGGGAGTAGCAGAGAGATAGAGGATAGAGGATAGAGGGTATAAGGGTTACGAGTAGAGGGTAGAGAGAAATAGAAGTATAAGGGTTGAGGGTATAAGGGTTAAGGGTAGAGGGTAGAGGGGAGAGAGATAGGAGTGAGGAGTGAGAGGGATAGAGTTGAGAGAGGGAGAGGGGGTAGGGGGAGATACTGAGAGAGAGATATGGAGGGAGTGGGAGAGAGATATAGGGTAGAGGATAGAGGTTATAAGGGTTAAGGGTAGAGGGTAGAGGGGATAGAAATAGGAGTGAGTGAGAGAGAGAGAGAGAGAGAGTTGAGGGAGATATGGTAGGAGGGAGAGACTTGAGAGAGAGAGAGAGGGAGTGGAAGAGAGATAGAGGGAAAAGGATAGATGGTATAAGGGTTAAGCGTGGAGGGGAGAGGGTAGAGAGATAAAATTAGGGTATAAGGGTTGAGGGTGTAAGGGTTAAGGGTAGAGGGTAGAGGGGAGAGAGACAAAAGGAGTGAGTGAGAGAGAGAGAGAGAGTTGAGAGAGGGAGAGGGGGTAGGAGGGAGATACTTGAGAGAGATAGAGAGAGAAAGGGTGTGGGAGAGAGATAGAGGGTAGAGGATAGAGAGGAGAGGGATATAATTAGGGTATAAGGGTTGGGGTATAAATGTTAAGGGTATAGGGTAGAGGGGAGAGAGATAGAATTAGGGTATAAGGGTAGAGGGGAGAGAGATAGAATTAGGTTGTAGAGGGTATAGACAAAGAGATAAAAAAATCTATAAAAAACCCAACTTTCTCATAACCTAAGTGTATTTTGAAGAAGTAGAGATATGACTATTTTGAGCAAGAAATAACATTCTCACATTATAACTCAATGCCTACATTTTTGCTTGCTCTAGAAATAGTAAAAAACTCAATATACCTGTTATCTCAAGGCCTATATTCTACATATTCTATTGGTTCTACGCGTGCTATGAGAAAATGTAGCTTTTTGATGATTTTGTGAAGTGTGCATGCATGTTTTCTACTTTCCACCACCTTTTTCATGATCTTTCCACCACATTTGCATGAAATAGTATATTTTTCACATTGAAAGGAATATAATATCAATACAAGTCTAAATTCCATTCAAAAGTGATATACAATTGAGGTTTGGAGGGGAACAAGCTTTTGAAAAAGTCAAATTGTTGAGCAGTTTGAAGAAAGAAGAAGAAAAGGCTACATAATTGGCTAGAACTCCTCCATTTGAAACTCTGGTTTGTTAGGTATGTTAAGTCTTTACATATCTTCTTTCATTCTATTATGGATTTCTTTCATTTTTATTATTTTGCATATTCCATGTTTATCATTATTTGTTTTTCATTATAACCTTAGGTTGTCAATGCACATTTTGTATACACATATATATGACATAAGTTTTAAGGAAGTAAAATAAAACATAATTTCTCAATTCTTTATTATGGATGTGCATACCATCTCCAAATCTTTCATTGAGGTATTTTGTCAAAAAGTTATACCAAACAGTTGATTGCCTTGTCTATGCTACCAAAATTTCCATACATGTCTCTAAACAATTTAAATATACTCCTCCCATATTGATAGATATTTGAAATTATTTTGGTTGAAATCTCTATTTCTAACTTTACCTCATCCATAAATCTACCTCATCACTTATGTTGTGCTATATTTTAAATGTTTCCTTGATTAGTCTACTTATAAGGGATTCTAACCCTTCTCTCCACTATTTCAAGACTCTTTATTCAAGGCTAAGTTACAAACATGGGGAAAGGTGCAACCTATCTTGCAATCATGGCTCAAAATGGAAACATGGACAAAGCATTTGAATTGTTTTACAATAACTTTTTCATATAAATGTATGCAGAATGTCGTAGCATTGACAAGCTAGTGAACTTAGCAAGATAGTGAGCTCACTCACTAGCTTTCCAATGTAGTAGGGTTGAGAAGTTAGGGGAAGCGTATGCCTCATAGAAATTGGGTCTTATATTGATATAAATCACCATGAGTCCCCAATTCTATGAGGCATATGTTACCCCTACCTTGCCAACCCTACCACATTGGAAAGCTAGTGAGTGAGCTAGCTTGCTAATGCTCCAGTAGCTTTCCAATGTGATAGGGTTGAGATGGTAGGGGAAACATGTCTCATTGTGATGAGTATATCACTGTGAGACATTATTTATATGAGGCATATTCTTCCCCTACCTTCTCAACCCTACCGCATTTACAAGCTAGTGAGCTCACTCACTACCCTGCCAATGTGGTAGGGTTGACAAGGTAGGGGAAAAATATGCCTGAGCTCAATAGCCTGCCAATGTGGTAGGGTTGAGAAGGTAGGGGTAGTGTATTCCTCATATAAATGGGGTATCATGGTTATTGTGAGACCCCATTTCTATGAGGTATATGCTGCCCCTATCCCCTAAACCATACCACATTGGAAAGCTAGTGAGTGAGACCCCAATGTAGTAGGGTTGAGAAGGTAGGGGCAGTGTATTCCTCATAGAAATTGGGTCTCATGGTGATGTACATCACTGTGAGACCCCATTTCTATGAGGAATACACTACCCGTACATCACCGTGAGACCCCATTTCTATGAGGAATACACTACCCCTATCACCATGAGACCCAATTTCTATGAGGACGCTGCCCCTACCTTCTCAACCCTACCGAATTGGAAAGCTAGTGAGTGAGCTAGATTGCCAATGCTCCACTAGCTTGCTAATTTGGTAGGGTTGAGAAGGTAGGGGAAATGTATGCCTCATATAAATGGGATCTCACGGTGATATACATCACTATGAGACCCCATTTCTATGAGGCATATGCTACACCTACCTTCTCAACCCTACCGCATTGGCAGGCTAGTGAGTGAGCTCGCTAGCCCACCAAAGTTGTAGGGTTGAGAAGGATCATCATGAGACCCCATTTCTATGAGGCATACGCT
>VDFB02369059.1:0-12218 GCA_007258455.2 Sequoia sempervirens | reverse complement strand
TTGGTTCCTTCAGTTGAGTACAATAGCCAAATCTGAGGTATATTGCATACTCGACAGGGAAGTGGAACATTGTAGGCTAAAAATAAGGGTTGAGTAGCAAAGAAACTAACATGAAGTTTCTTTCAAATTCGCATAGACTGTGGGGACCATTGTTTATGAAAACTTTCGAAGAATCAAGCCTAAAATTACAACTGCTTCTATAAGGGAAATACAGAACTTGTTCATAATCATATATTGAAAACAAACATTTACAAAAGAGAATCACTACACTCATCCTTATCAAAATTCTGACTTGACCTGATAACTTGGCTTGTTATTGGATCTATGTATTCTGGATCCATATGATCTATTCTACGATAGTCCTGTCTTGCAGACATTCACTGCTTTTGGTGCCTGTAGCACCCGAAACAGAAAAATCCATTGTTATTGACGTTGGTTGCAAATCTGATATATGTTGCTGCTGCTTTACTGTTTTGAATTGTAGATTGTAGTAAATGCGATTTCTTAGACTGCGAATAGTGTTATTGTTCTTCAAACCTTGAGATTTTCAATAGGATAGACAGGCATAAGGTTACCTATGAAGATCATTGCTGATAGAAATACAAGCATATGCAACAGGCTAGCATGTCCGTAATTAAACCCCTTTGCTTAGTTATTTTGCAGCCTTGCTCTTGCATTCTCGTAAGCACAATCAAATTCTGAGTGCATCAACAAGATTGATAAATTAGAAGTTTGCTTCTTTTATTCAGTTGCACATGCGAGGCTGGTTAGGTCCAGTAGTGCTAGATAAATGATAGATAGGGTATGCAATTTTTAAGGAGATATACTTATTAAATTGAAAATGCCACCATCAAAGTTTAAAGGCATCGCAGTCAAAGAGGAACTTTTGCTTGTAACTTAATTGATTTTGATGGCAAAAAAAAAAGTAATGGGAAACTAGAATGCTGAAGAGAAGAATACCCCAAGACTAAATGGATCTATCCATGATGAGTAAAATCTACAATTCACGTTTGCAATTTTCATGTAATTTTTTTTATCAATGTCGATTAACAACAAAAATAGGTCAAGGATGTAAGTATAGTGGAAATTGATAATACCATTAATGCCCTATAGTAGCACTGCAAAACAAGTAAAGGTTAAAACTTAAAACTAAAATTAGAAAAGTATAGCCTACGGTAAGATATGCTAATAAAGGAAGAAAACAACCTGTAAGAAGAGACGGGCTAATTGTTCTTTAATGATCATCAAAGCTCAAGATAGTAAAAAACTAATATCAAGTGCCTTCCAAAAAATGTCCTCTAGTCTATGGTTAAGGCTGAATGTGGCCTTGGGAAGTGATTCTTAGTGCCATGGACCACATGAATGAAAAAATACTGGCTGGGTTAAGATCTATAAATAGCACTTGAGAAAATACGTTCGGAAAATTTACCTTAATATGAATGTGGAGCTTAACCCAATGTTTCTTTGAGTTTTTGGAACAGCAAATTTATTTTGGATTTGGGGCTGGTGGTGGATGGCTATTAAAATAAATATAAAATTCAATATTTTAATTTTTGAAATACAAATAAATTAAAAATATGTAAAAATAATAGGCAAACTAAAAGAAGCTGAAAATTTAAAAAATGTGAACTTAAAAGTTTATAATATATCTACTTAACATGCAAACATGAGCCTGCACATGTTTTGTAACTCTTGAAAACTTCTTGACAATTGCAATAGATTCAATCATGCATTGGTGAATTTAACATGCTTGGTGTAAGTTTGTCTAGTCTCAAAGACACATTGAAGACATTGTTTAACGAAAAGTTAAGTTTTAATGTTTAAATGTATTTCCACCAGAAAAAATAGGATACGAATCTCTTCTTGTGGGCAGCCTCCCATGCTTTAGTAGTTTAATGTTGAATTAACCTCTATCTAGAACAAAGCTCTTAGCTGGCATTTGAATAAACCTTTGACCACAACCAAGAAGATTAGATCATGAGTTTGCTTTCTATTCAACAGTTCTCTATCTTTCATTACTGACTGTTTTTTATTCCTCGCTTCTAACTAGTGATGTCCTTCCATCTGCATTTTTGTTTTTGTATAGCAAAATGGATGCCAAAGAGTTGATGTTTATCATTTTCTTTGTGAATTCATTTTGGTTCAAGTGGAGTTTGTTTGAGGAATGAGTCTTCCTACTTCCCATGCAAGTGGACTGGAATCACATTTGAATTGGCAAGTGACTCCTATTATTTTGGGTCTTTTGTAGTCAGCCCTTTGGGATGCCCTATGTCATGTTCCCCTTTTCAATGAACTAACAAAAGGAACTGTTATCACCTGGACTATGCACCCTGCTGAATCTTGAATCCAGCTATCCTGTGAAACATGGGATGACCACTCGAGTTGTGGGACTCGTGAAATTCGAGGTCAACCTCCGATTATAGGGCGGCTTCCCCTTGGTAAATCACCTAAAAAAGAACTAACTCTAACTAAAGAACCTTGCTGGGAAAAGAGAGGAGAAAGATCTGATAATCTGAAACTAAAACGGAAAATGGAGGTAATACACCAAATATAGTAGATTTCTACTTCGTTTCAGCAACACAACTTATGAATCTCAATCTAAAGCTTCACACAGTAATTTGCAACAATAATTTGGAGGTAAACTTAGAACAACAGTAATCAAGGAGTCATAGGACTCACAATAATCCCTGCTTTTCTTTCATACATAGAGAAAATTGAAACAAATAGAGGCAAAATGTTGATCTTTGAATCACTAAAGGCTGCTACAATGACTGTTTTCTAGAAAAACAGCAAAATATTACATCACAAGCATACAATCAATCATTATTTCAGAGTGAAATAAGGTTGAAGATGCAATCAATGAAGAAGATTACAGAAGTAGAGACCTGATTATAACTGAAAAAATCAAAGGACTGAATGTCACTTTGTCACAATAAACTTTTTCAATGCTTTTCAACAAACATAGGCCTCTTATTTATAGATTTTGAGAGCCTAAAATCAAAAAGTCAGGTTGACTTTAGATATTTTCCCTATGAGTTGTCATCTTTATCCTCTGTAGATAAGATATTTGTAAATCTTATCCCTTGTGGATAAGATTCACCTTTTTGCTTTATGAGTTGTCAATTTTATCCTATGAGTTGTCAATCTTATCCTTTGAAGATAAGATATTTGTAATCCTTATCCTCTGTCGATAAGATATTTTGCAATCCTTATCCTTATCCCTTGACTTTGACTTTCTTCCATTGGCTTGGACTTTGACTTTCTTCCATTGACTTTGACTTTGACTTTCCTCCCCTGACTTTGACTTTGACTTTGACTTTCTTTTGCAGAAAATATTTTCCTTTTATTTTTTGTGCTGATTTTCCATAAAAAATCAGGTAACAGGAACATTAAAATATTGTAAAAATTG
Source organism: Sequoia sempervirens (assembly GCA_007258455.2). NCBI lineage: Eukaryota > Viridiplantae > Streptophyta > Pinopsida > Cupressales > Cupressaceae > Sequoia > Sequoia sempervirens. The sequence continues at coordinate 8,809 of VDFB02369059.1, read as the reverse complement.
CAGCAACAGAAAAAGTAACAAAATAAAATAGAAGAGCAGAAAAAGACAAAAAAACACAGTTGGCCGCCTCAAATAGGATAGGATGAGATTTAGTTTCTAATTCTTGTTATAAAATAATAAAAAAATGAAACGAGGTGGCTGCCCTAGGGTTATCAGCCACCATCCTAGGGACATTTGTGCCTATTTAAACAAGTATGGGCAGCAGAAACATTCATTCAGAATATTTTCTCGCTTGAGCTCTCATTTCAGCAACTTGCTCACATGGTCCTAGGACAAAAACCCTGAGGATTGCTTGAGATACAAGGATGGAAACCCTTTGGTATCTCATATGGAGACTGGGGAGGAAAACCCTCAGCCTTCCAGTTGGTGGTTCCGATTTGGGAACTACACAGAGCTTAAAGGCTCTAGTATAGTCCAGTTTGCAGTTCTAGTATAGTTCAGTTAGCAATCAGCATCGACATTTACCTAGTCATAGCCTAACATATTCAGTTAGCAAATAGTTTCAACACTTGTTTGAGCTTCAACACAGAAAATCAGTTTTCAACACGTCTCAGCACCTTCCAGTTCAACATTGGAGCCAATAAAAACTTTCTGGATGTGAAGGGTAAGACTGCAGACTGTAGCCTAATCAGTAGCATCTACAGGTTTTGGATTTCTACATAATGGTTTCATCTAAGCTACCAACAAGCTTTTTGGATTTGCAATGTAATCCAAATGATTCGGCAAAATTTTGACGGGCACGCCGGGCAATGCACAAAAAAGACATAAAAAATCAGAAATATATACATATTGGCAAAGAGTACTAAGTTCGCAATACACCACCATATTAATAGCCAATAACAGAAAGCATCACCACTTTCATATTCACTAAGTCAATATTAAAATATTAGTGATTAATTACGTCATGATATAAAATTATATAAATTAAAGTTCAAAACATAAATGTCAAAGTGTCATAATCAGCCATATTGATCATAATCAACTAACCATATATCATCATCATGTCTAAATCTGTATTTATTAGATGTGCTACATTTTATGAGAACCAAATAGCATTCGTAAGTAATTCTCGTGACAAGAACGCTTACTCAGCGTGAAAGTGTGAGTAACCGACATACCACTCACGAATGTACGCTTCCAGCTCATATCATCATCAATACTCGCGCATAAGTGACTTGTGAAGCATCCAAGCTGTTGCTCTGGATCAATATCCCACCTCCTTGTGTCTCCTTCTTTGTAGGAAGTTTGCTTGTGTGTAAGGAGGCGCAAGTTTGAATGCACATACACCAAGTCCTCTGCCTTTTTTGAATGCAGCCTATTGCGTTTTATTGAGTGGATGAAGGAGTATGTGCTCCAATTCCTCTCTGATGAAGATGAACTAGCAACCTATTAAGAGTCAAGACCAAATTAAATAGTTAAGAGTTACAAAATTTAACTAAACAAAATTATTAATTAATATAAAATTATAAATTAAAATTACAAACTATAAAACTTACTTGGGATAAGATTTTTATTGCAATTGGTTGGATGTGCATGTATTCTTGCCCATGGAAATACCACCAACTATGACCATCTACCCTCAGATTTTGTCTCAAGATATCAAGACTCGGCAACACCAATGAGATGCAAAAGTTATGAACTCAAATTACCCCATCAATGCCACCATCAAGGAAGAAACTCCACCGCGCCAGTTCTAGAACCTCTTGGACACTCAAACATCCCTCACATGTATAAACCTGATAACAAAAGTTGTGCCCAAGACTACACATTTGGGATCTAATGCAAAAAGCAGATGCAATGGAGTGGTCATTTTGTTCCATCTATCAACCATGATTTCCCTCGTGGTTTCTGGAAGAACTTTCATCGATCTTCTCTTGCATGATGGTTTTCATCTTCTCAATCATTGAGTCGACACCATCATATACTTCTCCCAAACAAGGTCTATCCATGTCTGTGTAACGGATCATGCTCAGTATAGGCTCAGTGAAACTGACTAGGTACTCAACACAATCCCACCAACAATCATCTAGTATCCTTTGCCTGATCCTATTTGCCCTTTCACTGCTAGATTGCTTCCATATGGCCCAATTAGGGCTGATTACCATGGCACAAAGTGCCTCACGAACCTTTATAAGTCGTCTCAACACAATTGTGTTGGAGGCAAAACGGGTCTCTGCAACCTGTTTGGAAATCAAAATAAAAATTAAAATGTAATTTAAATTTACAAAATCAAAATTTAAAATTAAAAGAAAACTAAAAATTTAAGAATATTGAGAATTTCAATTAACTTACTTTCAACAATTCCAATTTTGAGAATTGTCTAAATATTCCTTGTGTCATATGGTGGTTGGTGACAAACATCTGGATGTCTTCGCCCTCAGCATACACCTGTTTGATCCACTCAATTTTGGATCCAATTTTTTTTAGCATTAGATTGAGGGAGTGGACAGCACAAGGTGTCCAAAAATGTGTGGATACTTCTCCTCAATCAATAACCCAAAGAGTTCCCATACACCTTGGTACTGTCGGCCATAACCAACAACACTTGATGGCCCACCTTCAACTGTCATAAAGGATGTTAGCAATGGAATGGACCATCTTTCAATTGGGTTCCCACAACTAACGCCTCAAAAAAAAATACTGCCCCTTTAGGGACACGGCAATAACATCATCAATGGCCATTTTTGCATCTTTCCATCCACGTAAAACTATGGTCACTCCCTGCTCAATCCATGAACTTTACGGGCTCAAAGAGTCCGTTTCCCACCTCTTCTCCGGGTCAAGGTGCAACGCACCTTCCTCAAAAAACTTCAAATTCCTTATACCCTCGAGCCCTCGACACAGATTCCATTTTTTGCCAATGGTGAACTAACAACGCTGAATGCCACCCATTGCAGACATCTTGCTATGTCTTGATCAGCAATCTCTCTTGCCTCATTCTGAAATGAAACTTCCAACGGTCCCTTAGATCTTTTATTTGATGAGGGCACGGTTTGCTATTGAGGGATGTTCATAAATGGATGGCTTTCTGTAGGTGGAATATAAGTAGGTGGTGTAGGGGGTTTCATGGATTGAGATCCTTTCTTCAAAGGATGGTTTTTTTTAACACTAGTAGCTTTTTGATCTGCTTTTTCTTGCTCAGCAATATATTTCAACACTATGTCATCTGCAAGGCCTTTGCCATCACCTTCTGGAGGTCCCGGACAAGGTTTGATGCCAATATCAGGGATACTACACAAGTGGGCTTTCACTCGACTGTATGAGCTCGTGTATTGAACTTTGCAATGACCACAAATCCAAACAAATACTCCACCACCTGGACATTGTTGAACCATTTCTACATATTTCCAAAGGGGAGAGGTTGCACTTATTTTGAAATGAGATTGGCCTGAATTAGAAGCAGATGCCATTGTAATACCTAAGGGCCAGGGCACAATAGATTGAAATAATTTTGGTATTGAAATTTGAAACTAAAAAGCTTAAAAGAATGAGAACAATCAACAAAAGTAATAGTAATACAATAAAAACAAAACAAAATAGTTCATTTGTTAAACAGAAACTTAAAAACAATGTAAAAAAAAAATCAAAAAATTTCAAAGAAACTTACCTTTTTTGAACAAATCTTGCTCTACAGTCTTCTTGAATCTTGGCAAACACTTGCAAGTGCTTAGGAATAGCACAGCAATCAACCTTGAACAACCAACGATCAGCCTTCAACTCTGTTCGAGCTTGTGCAAGCAAGAGAGCAAGTTCAGCAATGGAGGCAAAAAAATTCGTTTTTCTTTCACAAATTGTTAAAATGAAATTGTTTTTACCTATTTAGTGTGTTTGGAGGTCAAAATTAGGGTTGCAATGAATATTTTAATGTTTAGAAGTCAACATAAGGTCAAACAAATAATAAAAAAATACTGATATCGCTTTTTTTCTGATCGATGACGCCAAAAACGCTATGATTCGCCTGATTTGTCACGCCAATCGGAAGAATTCAATGCCATGAAGAATCATACGCATCCACAAATCGAATTCCTTGATTTAATCCGCACTGCATCAAGATTCGTAATCCGGTCTGTACCGCATCGACCGAAGGCAGTATAATCGCACTTAGGTTTTCATCAAACCGCAACAGTGAGTTTGTCCAAAACTTGCAGCCCCAATTTATTATCGGCAGTTCAATCTCGCATAAGATCAGCAGCAAATTTGAGGTTGGATTATTATATTTAATTGATTAAGTTGAACCTCATGATGCCATTGGACTTGCAGCAAGCTTCCATTTTGTAAGAGGAATAAAATTTCATAATAAAGTGCTGTTTCAGAATCCATTATGCTGTATTCAGAATTTGTTAAAGTTTTTATATTTAGTTGCAAATAAATTATCCAAAAAATTATTGTTGTATATTAAGTAGTCATGACTCCCTAATGTCCCTAAGATGGTCAAGGCTTGCTTAGATATCTCTTGGGCTATCCTAGGGATGTTTTTCCCTAGCCCTGCCATCCCCACCATCCCCAAAATGTCTAGTACGTGTCCCCATGGATTCCTAGTTTGACCATGTTTTGTTCAACATATAGCTAGCAAGAAATATCAAGCCTGTTTGATTGTAGTTTCTAGGCGCTTAGGTGCTTGCAATGTCTCTCAGACCCATTTGTACCATAGCCATCTGTTTTGGCCTAAAGCTTACTTAGTAATATGGTTCCTTAAATATTTGTTAGTCACTACTTACCAAAATATTTTCAAGAAAGGGAAGATATTGCGCTTCATACTTGAATTCATTATTTTTATTATCATTGTTAGTGTCCTTGGGTTACTTTCAATTCTTGCAACAATTTACTTGTAAATTAAAATTTTATTACCTCATATACTAATTGTTTTCTTTGTTACCATTTCTTCCCTTGCCATGCCCAAATGTGGGTCCGGTTCATATTCAATTTGGATTTACGGCTGATTCACCAAGGGGTTTCGATAGGGCATGTGTTGGCAATTGTGGGATTGTCACAAACTAAGTTTGGGCAAACCCGTGAAGAACTTAGTAGAACTTGATGTTACCCAAAAGAACCCACACAAAAAAGTGGTTTTTTTTAATATTGGAGAAATTTGTTCTATCATTTTTAGACTTTGGCTTTGACTAGGAAATACTAAAATGGGAGCCCTAACCCTAAAGTGATATCTAAAACATTTGAAACCCATATGGCATTGATGATGATATGATTATGATTGTTGTAGACCCATATGATGCTAATTGTTGAAATTATTATTTTAATATTGAACAATGGATCATAGTTACAAGACTCAGACTTAGCTTAGACTTGGCAAGTTAGTTTTTGACTTGGACCCAAACTTGTCAATCAAACTTGGACAAGACTTGGGAAATTGAAAAAAACATGAAATATAGAGTTTTGTAAGGATTTAAAGCTTTTATTATGCACCATTAAACAAATAAACTCTAAATACATAATAAACTAATCAAATAGAAGCTACTTTGATGACATGTACAAGTATACATCGATCACATGAGTATAAGAGTGGATTTGAACTGAAGGAAACATTTTTTGAGATATAAATATTGTCAAGTGTATATAGAACTCATGGATTATGAAATCAATGACATCAAAACAAAATATAACTATTTTTCAAAGGAGCTTGCACCACTCATCCTAACATCCATAGCTGTATTGAAAGTCTTGCAAGGGCATCTAATATAGGTCCTTGATGATGATGCAAATGCGATAATTGCCGGTGTATTGGTAACACCGACATCCAAGGGGTTTGCTTGTGATGTATCCTCCTCTACCATGGCTACTACCTTTGCCCCTAGATTCGCTTGATCAACCCATGCAAGATTCTCCACATTGAAGATTGGATCCCCACCCTTGGTGATCCAATTTGATTGTGGATCAACCTCCTCTATAGTGATGGTATATAAGTCGGTGCCTAGGATTTTCTTTTGATGGATGCAAAGGTGGTAATGAACATAAACAAGATCATTCAATCTTTGAATTGACATCTTGTTGTGCCTCTTGCAATGTATGTTTTCCAACATACTCCAATTGCACTTGCACCTTTAAGCATTGCATGGTTGGCTTAGGATTCCTCTTAAAACGTTGGCACCTTAGCTCCAAAACTCTCACTATGCACTTGAAATGAGAATAAAAAGAATTCAATCTCATTGTTCAACTTCAAGTTTCAACATTAATGTAAAAATAGGAAAGGTTTCAAACTTAAAATACGCTCTTTATAAAATTTTACTTGGTTGCAATGTTATTTGAGTTGTCTTACATATATTGCACACAAGGAAGTCCCCTTGTGTAAGTTTATAGATCTCGATCTTAGAAATGATCTTCGCTCCAAGCTAAAGATCAACTTCCATCCACTTTATGATTGTGTAAAGCCCACTCAAAACCTTCTCATGTGCCTTGAAGTCTAGGTGGAATAGGAACATTGGATTCAAGAAAAACTCGTTGACTACTCGACTAACTCATTGCAACTTGTGAGTTTTCCAACTCACCAAGTTGAGTTGACTCAGACTCATGAATTGAGTAAAGTCAAGTACTTGACGAGTTTGTTTTGCTTGTACCTGTATGTTTCTTTTGTGGACTTGCCTAGTGATGTGTTATAACAAAATCCATATCATTTTCAACATTTCCAAACATTTTTTTTGACATTTTTAGTCTTATTTTTCCCAACAGGACGCCTTCAACATCAACATGAGAAAAACATGCTGAAAGAAGGGATTGGAAGAATGAAGATTTGATCTAAAATAGTGAGGACTTGGTGTTGGAGAAAAGTTGAAAATATAGTGATAAAATTATGAAAGATGTTGTGTGCCATGAAGGTCTGTGTACTTCGCAAGGGGTGCTACTTCCATACCCTTGCTTGTTGGTGTTCCCAATTCCAAGCCCTTGGTACCCTTGTTTTGAAACTTTGTGGAACTATGTTGTTTATTGATTTGAGGGTCATATGACATTTGTAATATTTGAATTATGACAAATTGATGATCATATTAGACTTATGTGTTCTCTAAATGCATTAGCGTCTATTCTTTTGTGTGACTATGCTTTTTTCTTCAAACCTTTACTAAGTCCTGAGCTTGACTTAAAATTTTGGTTGTTGAGTTTGCACTGAGTTTGAGTTTTTGAACTATGGCTAGTTGCATGTAAGTGCTCGTGAAGCTGATGGTGTCACTGTTAATCAATGATGTTCTGTATAGGATAATATTTGTCTTCAACCCCACTATAGATAGCTCTAGTTCTCCATGGCCCAATCCATGTCCTCATATACATAGCCTATTGTAGACTTCTTCCCATGAACAACTTCTTAAGAATAAGGTTTTGATGGAACTTCATGCATCCACAATAGGTGGAAAATTTATCATCAAATCAAACAAGATTTCTTGTGGGAAGGCATCAAAGAAGATATCAATTTTTTTTTAGTAGAATGTTTGTTTTGCCAACAAAACAAGGGTTTTTGCAATCATTATTCGTTCCTAGTCAATGTAGGGAGGAAGTTTCAATGAAGTTTGTCATTAGGTTATCCAAGTTAGAAGGAAAGAGCACCATCATGGTCATTGTGGATAAACTCCTCAAATGTGCTCTTTTTGTGCTTTATCGCATTCATTTATAGCTAGCAATTTAGTTGAGGTATTTTGGGAACAATTTAAAAGTTGCACAACATTTTAAATATCATAGTAAGTGATTATGACTTTATATTTATTGGTCATTTCTTAATTGATTTATTCTTTTGTTTGGGAATACAACTTGTTCTTTGTTCTTTTTGATGCCCTCAATTGGATGGACAAATGGAGGTGGTTAATAAATGTTTGGAACTTTGGAGGGATATCTTTGTTGCTTTGAATTGGATAAACAATCACAATGGCATTTGGTTGCCATTAGAAGAATGGTGGTATCACTTTTTTTTCATATGGTGACCAAGATGCCATCATTTGTGGTACTCTTTGGGTACCAACCATTGTCAGTGCTATCTTTGATGTGTATACAGCCTTGAGTTTTGGCAATGGAAGAGCTTATGCAATATTAACATGACAATTTTTAACTCTTAAAGAAATTTGAACATGGCACAAAATACAATGAAACAATAGGCAAATCAACATAGAAGTGAAAGGCAATTTGACATTAGGTGATTGGGTGTTTTTGAAGTTTCAATCATACAAGCAATTGTTGTTGGAGCAATAAAAGGACATCAATTTAGCACCCAAATATTATGGCCCTTACAAAATGCTTTAGTGAATTGGTAGTGTAGCACACAAATTAAAGCTGCCGGTATTTGCATGGATACATCTAATATCTCATGTGTCTTTTTTGAACAAGGTTATTGGAGATAAAATTCAATTCAGGCATAGTTTCCAAAGTTAAGATGAAGAAGGAAGGATCGTGTTGGAATTGGTGGTCATCATTCAAACAAGCAGCAAGAACTTGAGGGGTAGGATCATAATTGAACATCTCATCAAATGGAAGAACTTATTGCTTGGAGATGCTACTTAGGGAGGTAAAGGATTGATTAAGAAGTATCTAGGGCTAAGCATTGAGGATAGTGGTTCTTTGAAGAGGGTGCAAGATGGGCAAGTTATGTCCTTAACAAATTGGTTGTATTGGGATATCTGATGGTTGACTTGGTTAAACATAATCCTTGACTTAATCATATGTTATTTCTCGATTTAATATTTGTAGTGATAGTCTATCTCATTGGGAATAGGGGATCATTTTAGTCCAATGATGCTATATACAAGAGGTAGTGAGTCATTGTTAAATATCATATTGCAAATTTTGTTTCAGTTGTAAGACTTTTGGAGGTTGCCCC